>WOGO01004139.1:0-13552 GCA_015342085.1 Leptinotarsa defecta | reverse complement strand
ATGAGTTTCAGCATGCTGATAATAATAATAATAGCTTTATTGTCCAACAGTTACCCATTTACAGAACAATATAAAATCATATTCACAATACCATAAACAAAGAAAAATAAAATGAACAAAAAGGAAAACTAATTCTATTTACCTACTTCAAGTACACGTTTGCAATTCTAACAATGCTATGAAGGTTAGTAGAGAATATATCACGATGGGAACAAATACTATTGAAATTCATACACATAACATATACTGGAGATTTGAGCATAATGTTAGTCCTTGCTCAGAGAGGTCTAAAAATGGACTGAGATCTAGAAACTGGCCGTGATATATTGAAGTTAATTTGTTCCAGAATTTTAGGAAGGTCAACTCTCTCATTTACTAATTTGAATGAAAATATGAGTCATAATAAATTTTTGTGCGGGTCTCCACTTTATTTTTGCCTAAATACGAATAACATAATTATTGAACATTCCACACCGCAACCACGATCAATTACTAACTGAAAATTCCTCACCTCCTACCTTTCTAACACTGATTTTAATCGTACCAAAATAACTGGTACCAACCTAGCTTTGGCGTATAATGGAAGTTTAAAGAAACAAAGAAAACATCTCAGTTTGAAAAAAAAATTGTTAATTGATTCTGGCAATGATTCTAGAGCTGAAACAGAAATATTTATTTATTCATCAATTTCTATTTTGTCCTCTCCAAAGTAATTTCTTCACTTTCTCAACATTTTCATTGGTTGTTGATGTGCTAAGGCGTCCAGGACGTGCGTGTTCTTCTCTTTTTTTTTACTGTCTTTGCTTCAATTACGGCACAGTAGACCAGTCTTCTCCTACTGCATTACGAATATTAAGCAATAGTCACTTCGTCCGTGGACGTAGTGTGTCTCAACGCAAACTACGTCTTTATGTTGTTGATAGGCACTTAGTGCACTGAGTGAACTGAATCTTTGTTGCGTCATTGAAGCTTTTGTCTTGAGTATCTACCTTCTAACACTTCAAGAGTTTTCGAGCGAGCAAATTCTTTGATCCATTTTTTTCAATAGCAGAAAATCGCCGAACAGTCAAAACATTTCTAACTTTTATGCCTTTCGCCTTTCACCAAAAAACTAAACATGCTAAACAACTGAAACTGCCAACATATGTTTGAGACGAGTGTACCAACATAAAACAATAAAAAATCGCTAATCGATTGTACTTAGTCCGACAAATTTGAACATTCACTTTATTTTTTGAACAGACCTCATATTCATAGTATTTGTGGGATACAAAATTGATTTGTCATGATATGTGATATTTTTCAAACTAATCAGGGGGCCAAATGAAACCACAATGTTCTTTAGGTTCAGAGATTTGAACAATCTATTGAACAATAATGAAGGTTCAGATAATATTCACATTATATACTAGTATTGAAGTTTCTATTTGTTTCAAAGAATCCTCAGTAAATATTTCAATGTAATTGAGCGATCAAAGATTTATTTATGTAATTTTTGTCTTTTGTATGTCAATGTTCTCTTTGTCTTATCTAGACTTTTTGATAGGAAATGATTCATTTTATTGATTTCATTTGGTTATTGAGACATCTCAAAACAGCATTTTGAAATTTTCGTTTTATGATGTCAGTATTTATATCAGATTCATTTTAATTTCAATAAAATAATCCTCAGGTCTTCTAACCGATATTATCCGGATGTTGCTCAGAGCAGTCAGTCTACTTTGAGAAAATCGATGAGGGGTCCACGGACTGCAATGGCCGGAGCCGAAGATGTTACAACGGTAGTATTCAATTTTTGTGAAGAACAGTTTCCTTACAGAACCAAAATTCCTGGCACTCAGGTCACTTTAAGACAGTTCAAGGAATATCTTCCGAAAAAAGGAAATTACAGGTATGATTTTTTTCACGTTCATAATCTCGATCAGTTTTAAAAATGAAACTTGGCTTTGTAGGTACTTTTTCAAGACGGTGTGCGAAGAACTTGGTAATCAAGTTATTCAGGAAGAAGTCATCAATGATGCAGAGGTACTTCCTTTATGGGAAGGAAAAATAATGGCTCAGGTGAAGCCAATCGACTGAGTTATTACGTTTTTTTGAACGTAATTTGGAAATCTTATACGAATCTTTTTTTGAAACCTCTTATTTAAGTATGTAAATTTTTATTTCATGCAAAATAATTTATTTTTCTTTGTTGTTGAATGTTTTGTGTGTTTACTGGCGAAGAGAAAAATCGGTAGTTTTGAACGGTTAGGCACAAAAAATGCAACAAGGTGGTAAATAAAAGTTTGATTGTTCATAGAGCACGACTGATTGTATGTCTTGTTCATTATTTGATGTATTTTTCGAGGAAAAAACTAATTTTGAGATGCATTCATCCTGCCAGTATGAACTATTTCGGTTATTTTATTGTTAGTCTACCAGTAAAAAGGTCTATTTAGCCACTAATGCCTAACATTGAACATTTTCAAATTTGAACTAATAGGTATACCTAAGAAATTTATTCAGGTGTTTTCTGAAGGAAAGGCTACTTTACGTGTTTGTTTCATATTTGAGAGCGGAAAAATTATTAAGGAGTGAAGGGTGAAGAAAATATTTTTTTGAAAGCAACTATCTCTTGAATCCTACAATACAGGAAGACATTCGAAAAAATATATGTAAAAAATAAATACTTCCCCATCTAATACCTCCAAACATCTCCTCAGGTAGTAATAAATTAGAAACTAAAGAATGAAATTTTTCTTAATTGTAAAATTGTAGGAAAACATTAAAAATAAAAATTAAAGTTGGAATTTGAAAAAATGTAATACAAACAAAAATAATGAATATTCAGTTAATGACGTCTAGTTCAGCTTGATTGTGTTCAGTTCAACAGGAGTATATTCATTTATTTATTGTTTTGTTTTATAAATTCTCGTCTTCATCACTTTCATTTTGAATGTTTTCTTTGTTTTACATATCAATTTTTTAACAATTGAAGTTTATTACTTACTATACAGCAAAAAGCAAGTATTCTAAAAGAAATATTCAAAATTATTCTCAAACTACATCAACTCTTTACATTCCAAACTAAAATTCACAAAGGAAGTCGCCAGTAACAACTCACATCCGTTCTTGAACTTTCTCATCATAAAATTCAACAATCCCTTCTCTCACACTGTTTACCGAAAACCAACTCATACCAACTGCTATGTCAATGTTAAGTCCTATCATTATCCTGCCCAGTTGAATTCTATTTTGAGTTATCTTATTAAAAGATCCATCAGACTCGATGACAACCACAATAGATCCAAGGAACTAGTCGAACTCAAATCTGCCCTTCGCCAAAACAAATATCCCAAATACAAAAATGCACCCAACCTCAGCAAACCCAAGCAGCTTAATGAACAGAAGGACCACCCAAAAGGTTTTTTTTTTTATTAATGAAGTTACCGACAAAGGAAGCCGAATTCTGGCCACGACATAAGGACAGTATTAACAGCCGATAATCAAATTTCCACTTTTCTACAAATACCTAAAAACACGACACGACACCCAATGAGGCCAAGGCATATACAAAGTACCATGTTCCACCTGCTCCAGAACTTACATCGGCCAAATCAACAGAAGAGTCTCATCAGGGTCTATCTCCATGAGTTTGCTGTCCATAAATCAGATCCCGCCTCATCCCTTTTCCGGGGCCACACAATGAGCTTCAAAAACATCAAAACCTTTGCTTAAAAAAAAATTCTCCAGGCCAAGATAATCTGCGAAGCTATTGAATTTAAAAAAGGTCTCAACTGCCTCAACAAATGAGATGATTCACAAAGCTTACTTCATTGATCATTACTATCACGCCATACATCTTACTCACCACTGCTAGTCACACCACTGTTTCCACTACCATCCCCCCCTTCGCACTAACTACTGGTCTGCACTGCACTTTCCGAATTAAACATACCCTCCTATGTCGCGGTAATGCTCATATAATCCGATGGATCTATCAAAAAGACATGATGATCTAAAAGTTTCGAAAGAGACACAAGTGGATATTACTGGAGTTTTTTCCCAAGATCAAAGCATCATTTTAACATCTCGACACATGTTTCAATCACCAAGTGATCATCTGCAAGAGAAAATCTTACTCTGATCTTCCTCTTGAAGATGATCACTTGGTGATCTTCATTACTACAGGGCATCAAAAAAAGGCACAAGTGGGGCTTAGCGTAAGTTGCAGTCGATTAAAAAAGATGAGCATCAGCTTGCGTTTTTTTTTATCACAGGATAATTTACAACAATACTATAGATTTATTTTGCCTGGATACAATTTTCAATAGAAATATTGGTTTGAAACAAACTTTGTTTCTATTTTGAAATATTCCTCAGAAAAATTTGTAATTTCACACACAAGTTTATATTAAAGATTAACACTTCAAACTAAAAAGAAAAAACTAGATTTTGGTTTCATTCGCTCACACAAATTAAAATTGTCCGCTCTTCATAATGAGCTTGTATGCACAGCTTTCTCAAAAAACTAGAAATAACAGAAGAATGGAAAATAAAACTTGTGAGGAAGAGCGTTGGTTGATAGCCAGTTAGGCAAAACCATGGAGTTCTGAAATTATGATGAAAACAGTTAATTCATTTTTATTTCAGTTTGAATATTTGAGAAAACACTATGAAGAGACAAATTTCTTTTCAAAAATTGTATTAGTTAAAAAATATATTGTCCTGCTTTGTGGCAAAAATGATTTTTTCTCTCAAAACCAGTTTTGTTTCATTTATTGTGAAATGATTGCTTGGAAAAAACCTTTTTTGTCTTTCTACTTCTTCGAAAGTATACATGAAATAGAAAATTGTCAAAAAATAAATATCAACGAAAACTCATGAAGAAAATATGTAGATTATCTGGTAATCAAGTAATACTTCGTGTGATTCTCACTGAAAAGTTTACAAAACAACAACACTTGTTTCACTATACAATAGCTTCTTTGATAAATATTCTTGTTATTCATGATAAATTCCAAAGGCTCAGAACTTACTATAAATAGAGGGGACAGGAATTTGGTTCTGGTATTTGTCAAAAATACAGCAATGAGATTTGACTACACTATTTTACAAAGATATGGTTGGCATCTTTTACTCTATTTCATATCATATATTATTGTCTTTAAGACAACTTACATCTCGTAGACAAAGTAGATATTACAATCATGAAAAATATCTTACTGAAAGATTTACATTGGGAAATAATTGAAATGTTGACGTGTTATTGATGAAGATTCAAGCAAAGTGAGCAGCTCATCTATCGAAATAGGTAAGTGATGTTATTCATTTGATAGAGTTTGGTACCCTGTACTTGGAATAAATTTATGTATCTTCAAAGAATTTGTGTCAGTTTGATGTTAAATCTCCGAATTTTTACAAGTCCTGTACTTGGTATATTAAGGGCTATATGTGAGTTTTAATAATATTGCAGTTTCCTTTCATTCAACACTAGTTGAAAATATGAAAAAAGTTATTTTGTTGGAAATGCATACATTGTATTCTGTATGCAGGATCAGTACTATCGTGTGTAAAAGTTGAACGAAGTATTATGTGATATCAGAAAAAGACAGGCAATATAATTTCATGGGGTTTCAAATATTAACTGATTAAAGATGATTCATGATTTAAATCACGTTTATTTCTCATAAATTTTGTACTTACCATAAAACATTATTTTTTATGGGAGAGCTGTTGTAAAGAGCTGTTCACTTCCAAGTTATAACTAATGAGTGTAAAAAATTCACACACATTTCAATAGAAGAAAAGTATCGATATCATGCTTGTGATAAACATGATATGATACTAATATTGCTTATTGATAGCCATGTTTATATGAATATACTGAAGATCTTGACTACAAAAATCCCATAGTGTTTTAGTGTCAAGCTGTCAAAATTTGACATATTTTTTCAATATTATTGTTTGCCATCCTGAAATAAATTACAAATTATTCACATTTTGACAGCATTGTTGATGGTGAGGATCTGACGGGAGGAGTTATGTTATACAATTGAAATGTGGAGGTTCTAAAAAAAAATGAATATTGTAGCCTTTCCTTGTAGGAAAAATCTAAAGTTTTTACTTAAACATAAAACATACTGCTAGTTTTGATTTTGTAAAAAGTAGTGTTAAAATGTTTAAATATAATTTATTTATTGTTATTTTTAAGAAATAGTAATATTTTTTTAATTGTTACAGATTAAAAGCGACGATTTTTGTAATATAGAATTTTGTAATTAGAAGTAGAATATAGGAAGTACTATTAAAAATGCAATAACTTTTGTAAATAAAAATAGTAGGTGCATATATTAAGTGCCTTCAAATGTTCAATTCACTTTTTTTACTCTAACTTCCATAGAGATAGTATGTCTGTTATGAATGCTTCCTTTCTGAGAATTTCAGCAACGAAAAAAATGTTTTGCCTACAACAAATAAATTTGACATCACTTTTATGAACTGTTTTTCATTTACCTTTGGGAAATCAATTGGTCTGACAATTAAATCCCTTCATGGTCATGATATAATATGAAATCCCCCGATTGATAGTCAAACATATTGTGAACATTTTGGGGAATTTATATTTCTGGTATTCATTTGGATTTTATAACAATAGTATATTAAAAGTGAAAACTGTCGAGGAGAGATACATAGGTATAAGGAAATAAATATTTCCAAATAAATTCCAAAATATTAATCTCTTTCAACTACCTACACACTAGGGTATGATAAACGTCTGTCGAAAAACAACTACTTCTCCGGCTAACACCACGCTGGATATTGAATTATATCCGATAGACATTAATGCAAAATTCCTCACAGAGGCTAGTCTCACAGATGTTTCTTGTTCATCCAGTAGCAGGACCATGCTGAAATTATTCAAGTAGATCACCTGCAGACCGCGATTTTGAGGTAATACCTCTCGTCAGTACAGGACAGATCCTACCCAGAGAGCGAAGTGTCTGGGACTTGATTAATTTCAACACGGCTCCGCTACATATATGAAACCTTCGTCTGAGAGGCAGATTGTTAACTAGTATCAACTCCATCTCGTGAACAAAGCCCCAAGCGTGGAAGAAACTTTCCATATATGAAAACTGTAACAGAAATCAAAAGTGAAAACTATCGAAGAGAGATAGATGAGGAAATATTTCTAAATAAATTTCGAAATATTAATCTCTCCCAACTCCCTACACAGGATATAATTCAATATCCAGCCAGGGAAGTAGTTGTTTTTCAACAGACGTTTACCACATCCTACTGTGTAGGTAGTTGGGAGAAATTAATATTTTGAAATATTTATTTCCTTAATAATATATAAGGTTGCTTCAAAGTTTTGTCGGTATTTATCAGTCTAATTCAAACTGTAATATCTCTGTGAATTCTTATTCAATTTAATCAAAATAAGCATCATTTGAATCAGTACACTTTTGCCAACGTGGCACAAGTCAATTAATTTCGTCATCATAAACACTGTATGCTCGGAATTTGATGAAGTCGACGAAGGTCGTTTCTGGCTGGTCCTGGTAGACAAGAGGTCTGGGGAGTATGGTGGGTGAGACAGAACTTGGACGCTCAATTCCTTTAATTTTCGGTCACAGTACCTGTGGCTTTTTTTTATTGGTTTTCGCCATTGGGATTTGTCTGGGTGACTCATTGGTGTCCAACCACTGTCCTGAAGTCCTGATTGTTTCCTGTTGTCATAGAATATCCACTTTTCATCACACGTGACGATCCGATCCAAAAAACAATTGTTTTGGTTGCACAAAAGCGAAGAACAGACCTCAAAACTTGACATTTACTGTGAATCGTTCAAATCATGAAGCACCCATTCTTTGAGCTTTTTGACCTTTCTAATATGGGCTAACTCCCAGTTCTTCCACCATCTCACGCACCGTTTTGTAGAGGATCAGTCTCCACCAGGGACCTCAAATCCTCTTCCTAGATTACTGTAGGTCAACCAATTCGGGACTCATCTTCGAGGCTAAAGTCTCCGGAACGAAATTGCCAAATATCTAGTTCCAAATATAATTTTTTTTGCCTCTTCATGTCTGAGACGCAAAAAATTAAAATTTGGAAAAAATGAACAGCATCAATGTATAGAATTCAAAATTTTCTATTGGTCAGTATAGTAACTTGTGCACCACGACAATAAATATTTATTGAGATAGAGAGCTACAAAAATCACATGGTATTAAAACTGACAAAACTTAAAAAACAAGTATATTTGAATAAGATGGCGACCGTTGAATATGATTTTGATTGTCAAGTTGGCGGGAATTCGGTCAAAATGTTGAAGAAAAACCAATTTCTAAATTGTCGACGTTTCGAAACTTCATTGTGTCATCTTCAGGACTCTGAAGTATAAAACAATGAAGAATCCTACTAGCCTTGCAAAACATTGCAAATCGTTCCTTCATACTTTTGATTTTGAGTCAGGCAGTATTATAGGACAACAGACGATACTAAAAAAAGACTCCTGAACGAAATGATTGAAATAACAAAACGTGGAACAAAATGCGTTAACAAAAGGTCGGGTGTTGAAAACTTACACACCTCATATTTCAATTTAATAGAAAAAATCAAACAATAACTAACTTTGGAATCATTAACCGACTGCTTTTTCCAAAGGCAATTCTCATTTCTTTCATGGGCTTTTTTTGAATTATAAAGAACGATTTACAGACAGTTCAGATTGTTAATCTCTTCGTGTCTGTGTCAACGTCTTTCAGGAACCTGTGTACTTATTTATATTTTATGTCGAAATTATTCACTTCACCCTTCAACTCGGAAAGCCGCTCTAAATGTAAGTACTCATCAACGTTGTTTTCTTTTGTAAAGTGTTCGAAACGTTCATCATTTTTTAACGATTGTTATATTACATAATTTATTTTGTTTCTAACAGAACTGATTTGTAAATTTCCATTTTAATATGTATGTCTTGTTCTTATACTTTATAGTCCTAAAGATGAAACAATGAAGTTTCGAAACTTCGACAATTTAGAAATTGGTTTTCTTCAACATTTTGACCGAATTCCCGCCAACTTGACAATCAAAATCATATTCAACGGTCGCCATCCTATTCAAATATACCATTAAATATTATTCTCAAAACCTAGAATATTTTAACATACCTGATAATATTAGTGAACTAAGAAAGACGAGAAATGCAGAACATAAGACCTGCTATACTAAAAAAGTCAGACAAATTAATTGTCTGAGTAAGTCATTACCTAGTGGTCAGATGGAGAACACTTTGAAAATTTACCATCAATTTATGGAAATATCCTGAAATGATATACATCAGTGAATACAAATTACGGAAAACCTGTAATTTTTGAAAATATATCTAGGGTTTTTTCATTTAAAGCGGTTACATAAAATTCAACATAATTTCGAATAAATGTTCTGTTTTTTAATAAACGATTATATCAAGGGAACCCTCAAAGTATAAAAAAATTAAACGTTGAATTCACAAGATTTATGTATTTAGTTTTCCACACCAATAGAATATTTTGAGTCGATAAGATTAGACACTGAAGGGAAAGTAGTTGATACTACACAAATTTGAGTTTTAAATAGCTACAGCTGCTACTTATTCTCTCAGTGTGAAGCCCACTCCACTCTTTTTGCTCAGTTTCCTATCTGATGACCACCTTAGTAAATAAATTAGTGTGAGCATTGAGCATTTTTCTAATTTTATTTTCATAAATGACTGAGATGGTCTCGAAAAATATTGTTTATAAGTTTTTTGTTCAATATGAGTTATATTGATTACATACATATACTTACATACTTTCATTTCTTTCTTGATATCCTCATTTACCTTATTTATTTTTTTAGTTATAATTTTTTTTATTTAATTTGCGATGGAAATTGAATTTCTCAGTAGTGATGATCTAAAATTTCGTAAATCTCAGAAAGCATCACCATAGGCTTGAAATTTTCTGATGTACTATTATTTTCTCCTCAGCATTTTCAACATGACCGTTAATATTCATTACTTTCATTTTCATTCAATTTCGAGAATATTTTCACTTAAGTTTCAGATGTCGATCAAGAATGTACCATATTCTCAGGAGTTACATATCTTGGAGCTGCTACAATAAATGCTCCAAAATCAGAGGCTGAAATTCAACGTAATATGGTAATATTGAATGAACAAAGCATTGATCAAGGCTTAAAGATATCAGTTTCAGTACCTTCATCCTCTCAAGGCCTTGTAGTGTAAGTATAAACCCGAGTATAACCATAAGTAGTTTGGAGATCTCTTAGGAAATATTTCCAAATTATACATATACATCAAGTCCAATGAATGTATTGTAACAATTTAAAGAATTTACTGTCTTAAACAAATTTATTTCTAATATTATCTCACTATCACATAGTGATGGTGAGATAGTGCCGAAAAAAATCTTTAAACATCTAAAATGGTGAACTTTACCGTTGACGAAATCAGGGCCATGATGGACAAAAAAAAGGAACATCCGTAACATGTCCCTCATTGCCCATGTAGACCATGGAAAATCAACTCTTACCGACCCCCTTGTATCTAAAGCTGGTATTATTGCTGGAGCTGAAGCTGGAGAAACTTGATTTACTGATACCAGGAAAGATGATCAAGAACGTTGTATTACCATCAAATCAACTGCCATATCTATGTTCTTCGAACTTGAAGACAAAGATATTGTCTTCATCAACAATTCCAATCAACGTGAGAAAGACGAGAAAGGTTTCTTGATCAACTTGATTGACTCCCCTGGACACGTTCATTTCTCCTCTGAAGTAACAGCCGCTCTTCGAGTTACCGATGGTGCTCTTGTAGTTGTCGATTGTGTTTCTGGTGTATGTGTACAAACTGAAACCGTGTTGCGTCAGACTATCGCTGAACGTATCAAGCCCATTTTGTTCATGAACAAGATGGACCGAGCTCTCTTGGAATTGCAATTGGAGGCCGAAGAGCTTTTTCAAACCTTCTAACGTATTGTTGAAAATGTGAACGTTATCATTGCCACCTATAACGATGATGGTGGTACAATGGGAGAAGTTAGGGTTGACCCTAGCAAAGGTTCAGTAGGTTTCGGTTCAGGTCTTCACGGTTGGGCCTTCACATTGAAACAGTTCTCTGAGATGTATGCCGAAAAGTTCAAGATCAACGTCGTTAAGTTGATGAACAGGTTGTGGGGAGAGAGCTTATTCAACCCCAAAACAAAGAAATGGTCCAAACAGAAGGACGAAGGTAACAAACGTTCCTTCTGTATGTACATCTTGGATCCCATATACAATATTTGCGATTCCATCATGAACTACAAGAAAGAAGAAAGCACTCTTAACCAAATTGGGTATTAATTTGAAACACGAAGACAAGGACAAGGATGGCAAGCAACTTTTGAAGGTTGTAATGAGAATTTGGTTGCCAGCTGGTGAAGCTTTGCTTCAGATGATTGCCATCCATTTGCCTTCACCTGTAACTGCCCAGAAATACAGAATGGAAATGTTGTATGAAGGACTTTTAGACGACAAAGCTGCCATTGGTATCAAAAACTGCGACCCCAACGCACCCCTCATGATGTACATCTCCAAAATGGTACCGACCTCACATAAGGGACGTTTCTACGCTTTAGGTCGTGTCTTCTCTGGTGTAGTAGCAACAGGTATGAAGGCCTGCATCATGGGTCCCAAATGAGTCTCCGGCAAGAGGGAAGATTTGTACTAAAAAGCCATCCAACGTATAATCCTCATGATGGGTCGTTACGTCGAGGCCATCGAAGATGTACCTTCCGGTAACATCTGCGGATTGGTCGGTGTCGATCAGTTCTTGGTAAAGACTGGTACCATCACTACGTTCAAAGATGCCCACAACTTGAAGGTCATGAAGTTCAGCGTGTCTCCTGTTGTGTGTGTTGCTGTGGAACTGAAGAACCCTGCCGATTTGCCAAAACTGGTAGAAGGTTTGAAACGTTTGACCAAATCAGATCCTATGGTACAATGTATCATTGAAGAGTCCAGAGAACACATCACTGCTGGAGCTGGTGAACTCCACTTGAAAATCTCTTTTAAAGATTTGGAAGAAGACCACGCTTGTATTCCCATCAAAAAATCTGACTCAGTTGTGTCTTACCGTGAAACGGTCAGCGAAGAATCTGACCAGATATGCTTGTCGAAGTCGCCAAACAAACATTACAGATTGTTCATGAAGGCCTGTCCCATGCTTGATGGTCTCGCCGAAGACATCGATAACGGCAAAGTCAACCCCAGAGATGACTTCAAGTCCCGTGCCCAATACCTTGGAGAGAAATACGATTATGACCTCACTGAATTCCTTGTTTAATCACTCAATTCGCTTTCTGAATTCAGACTGCCCTCTCTGAACGAGGAGCCGGCCTTTTATATCGATAAAGGTCCATCGTAGAATTCTGTAGTCGTTTCGGGACTGGCCATGTGTTTATTTGCCGGCTGAGATACCGGTCAGGGCCGGCTTCAGATTCGTCACATTGCCCCCTTCTTAAAGACGTTTTGCCTCGAAATGTCATCCTTGGTGTGCGTCGATACCTGCAGGACTCCCCATATCTGCACTGTCAAGTTTGATGGAAGTAACACTCCACAGTCTTCATGATCGGTCGTGGAAGATGGTTACCTCACACCAAAATTTTGATGCTGCTGGATCGGAAGATCGTTTCCAACATGCTTTTCACAATTCTCCAATCCAGCCTGTCGAGCCCAGAGGTTAATTTCGGTATTGGCAATTCCTCGAGATTTTGGTCGAGCATCGTGTCCCTCAGTCTAGTAAGACTCCCCCAGATATCTTTATAGGACGGTTTGTCTCGAGAATGCTTTTTGGTCACCAAGTAGAAAATATTTTTCTGGCCCTTCTTCAACTGTAGCACTCCTCCGACTTCAGGATTCTGTTCTCGTAATGTTTGGAGCTGACAGAATTTCTTGTTGAATACCACAGCGATACCATTGGACATATTGATATCCTTTGCCACGCAGTGAGCTATTCAACTGGAACCTTGAAAAGGTCTCGTGGCTCTTCTTGAGTTACCACATGTACGACCTTCTGTCCGTTCGAGTACATGAACTTCTGAAACGTCATTTCATTCTCTGGTGGACTGAGGGCGCAAACTTGGTCGTGATTTCCAGCATAAGGAGTCAATCTATTAAAATGGACGACTCTAGGCTTTTCTCGAGGTGGCTTATGGATTCAGTAGACGAGGTCATTAATCTTTTTCATGATTTTGTACGGACCTTCCCACGAGTTCCACAACTTTGGTGATAAACCACGGCGTCGCTTAGGGTTGTACAGTCGAACGAGGTCACCGGTTTCGAATCCTCCAGCATTCGCTTTGATGTCATAGGCCTACTTCATCCTATCGCTGGCACTCCGGATGTTCAGACGGACTCGTTCATGGATGTCGTCCATTCTCTGCCGATGCTTGCTGACATAGTCTTCCCCCGCAGTGTCTTGTTGTGGCGATGTCCCAAATTTCAGGTCGCAAGAAAGCCGTAGCTCTCGGGCCATTATAATACT
>WOGO01004138.1:0-13552 GCA_015342085.1 Leptinotarsa defecta | reverse complement strand
ATTTGCAGCGCCGATGCCAAAAGGATTAAAAAGAGCGAAAGAGGCAGGAGTGGCAGCCAAATATAAGTGCACCCTTCTCCTCCCCCACTCCAACTCCAACAGCAAGGGCACTTCCTGCGGCGGGCGCCAACAGCTCCGCCTTGAATAAAGGCATGAAACCGGCTGTTCTGTAGGAAAGCGCCCTTATTTGAGCCCCTCCATGGAGTGAACCCCAAGAAGATTGAAGAAGACGCGCAACAACAGTAATTTTGCTGCTCCTTCCAAAACCTTGGCCTTCACCTGCCGATATAAAGGAGATGTCTTCTAGTGACCTGTCCAACTTCCTGAAAAGGATATAATGGAGGATGACTTAGGAGGACAACTCCTCGGGAGGATGTACAATGGGTCACATGTAGCCTAAGTACTGTAGGTCTACACTCACCCTTCCTACTCTACAGATACAGAAGTGCTTCCTATATTTGAATTTCAATAAAACAAAGTGTGTATGAGGTATCACCGAAATTTTTTATCCATTTGAAAGACCTGTTGATGACATCATGTGTGCAATATAACATCGTTCAAATGTCCGCCTTGATTTCTCTGGGTGGAACTCATCCGAAACGTTCAATTTTCCATGACTCTGGAGCATGAATAAGGCTGAATTTGACCGATGGCATCAGTTATGTTGAGTTTGAGGACCGCTGTGATTTGTAACTTATCCGCATACACACAAGATCTCAGGAAACTAACGGAATCAAATCTTGGTGGCCAGTTAACATCACCTGCATGTGAGATGAATATGCCATCAAATCGCCCGTGCAGAATATTTCCCGGAATCAAGAGGTCTCCTGCATAAAGTAAAAGTGCTGCAGATAGTAGTGAAGTACTCTGCGTTATGTCGATGGATATAGGATTGCTCTAAGCATGCTCAACATATGCGGTGTCAAGCTATATCTAGAGTCAGGAACCTCTACACCCATAGACTAAGGCGGTGAAATCCATTTTTATTATTATAACTAACTTCAAAGTCTGATAACTAATCAATTTACTTATGAATTACTCTTATATGTTCCATTTACGGCCCTGTGTCTGATACAATGTAAAGTCTGCGGTCTGTTCATCTCACAGTCGAAGTGAGTGGTGTAAATAAGCGTTCCTCAGTTTATGGAAGAGATGGGGTGTTCTTCCTTCAGGGAGAAAAATTATTTCGAGAATGGTATCTCAAGGGAGCTGACTGATCGTTAGACACCCTACTTGTTTATATTTTCTGGAATATCTGTTAATGAATCGAATTGAGATTTGGATTACGAAAACGCTTCCATGCAACATAATTTCTGACTGAATGAATTGATCTTTATCTTATTTGATAAATTATGATTGATATCAAAAAGGAATAGAACGGTTATGTTTCGTTGCTAGGCCTATTCTCCTTTCGAGTTCATGAACTTTCGGCTAGATGGAAAGCCGCGACCGTGTCAACGCAAGCGAATTATTGATATGACTATAGTTCTATGCTAGATAAATTAGTAATCAAATATTCGAAAATAATACTAGTAGGGGACTTCAATATCAACATACTAGTCGATGATAATAAATCTATTTTTTGGAGAGATACACTCGAGTCTTATGGACTGAAACCAACTATTTTTGCTCCCACTCGAGTAACACCTTCGTCTTCGCTTGCGTCGATAACATTCACTAATTTGAATGAGAATTATCATGAAGCTTCAATTGATGAACCATGCCTATCTGACAATTAGTCTCAAATTCTCACCATATACTCTGACTTTGAAAATCACGAAAAAGTTCTCAATACGAAGAAAATTATTCGAATCGTACTTGAATGGTAAGAAAAGAGCTGTTTTTATAGACAATAGATATTCTGAAATCAAGAACATTCATTTTGAGGTACCTCAAGGTTCTATTCTTGGCCCACTTTTATTCATTGTCTATATCATGTATCAAATGTATTCGTTATGCAGATGATTGCTTCTTTTATGCTTCTGGCAAAAAACTCCATCACTTGTAAGAAACTCCGCATGATTTTTTTAAGAAAAGCTGAAACAAAAATTGTAACTTGATTCGACCAATTAGACGTCGTTTATTGACTTCTGAACGCAATACTTTAGACGTGAAACCATATGAAAAGTTGCCAGTGCATATTTAGGAACTACCTACCCAAAAGTTCAAGATCCTAATTCAAAAATATTTGATGTCACACTGCTTCTACTTGGCGGGGGAGTATTTGGAGGCCGGTGCGAGCGCATGGGAAACTACATAGTGTCATAACAAATACATCACTACAACACATGCCATTGGGGAGCACCCTTCACCCAATTTAATTGTAAATAATTAGAAATAGAGGAATATATTTCAAATTGTAGTTTTGTTTTCAATGTGTACTTTATTTTATTTCATATTTTTATTTTATTTCATTATGTCCTGGTCCTACCACAAATATACTAATACTCTGTAATGTGGCTGAATAAATAAATGAATAACTGCCGAATGTAAATGCCTTTCTGGGGTGATATTGTAGCCCCAGAAATATTAAGAAATCGTATTTTGCAATCTTTGATGTTGAATAAAAAAACTCCATTTGGATTCGTTAGGAAGTTTCAGGGACTATTTATCTGCAAACGTATAACATTGCACCATTGTATGAAATTCCAATGAATATTCAATTGAGAAGATCTCTGAAAAACTTATGAAAATAAACAATACTAGCCAGTGTTATGAAACAATTGTGAAAATGTAACAAACATTGTGAGTTCGCACACCACATCATATATTTTTACCGTTTATTCATACGTTCGTCACCTATGTTGAACGGGCATTGTTTTCATGAATGAACCAAAAAATGGAAAATGAAATGGAAGCAGATTCTACGAACAATACATGCAGTCGAGAAGAATATGCAAATTTTTTATATATTTCCATAAAATCTGAAATTTTAGAGACAGACAGCTGGTTTTATTCGAAACAAGTCTTCCTGGAAACAAAACAAAAACAGAAATAACTTGGAGTATATTCTGAGATACGAAATGAATTAGGTCAAGAATAAAATTGTCTTAAAGACATAGGATTATATTTGAATTTTATTCAAATGTGACTTTCATTGTGAGTTGGCACGCGATTCAGATTTTATGTTCACTGTACTACACTTTGTTCAAGTATGACATGAGAAGAAAGTTTAATCGTAACTCTTCTTGAATGAGCATGAAATACATTTCACACTTGCCCAGTTTCATTTTCAGCTATGAAATGGATGAAGTGGCCAACTCTTGATGAATATGAAACATTAGTTCTGCTTCAAGCATATAATGAGTGATTTCTTTGTTGGTATCTTTTTAGCAACATTGTTTTTGACAAATCACGCGTGAATCGTGTCTTATGTCACTGACTTGTTCAGTTTGATCTATAATCTAACCATGAATCGACTTACGAATGAATTATCAAAATTCAAGGTCGGTGAAGAAAGTGCATCGTGCACTTCTTCCAATTTATGGGCAGTTTCGTCGGTCTACTGATGGAGCTATTTGGAAGTTTGTGACTGAATTTCGAACCCAGTTTACACTACTGGGCATTAAACCACCAACACGGCTATGAAGTGTTAGGACCGAAGAAAATATTGCGGCTGTATCCGCCAGTGTTCACGATGACCGTAAAATGTCGATTTGCCGCCGTTTGCAGCAATGGGCTTGTTTCATGATTTTTTTTATAGTTCACTCGATAGAAATTTTAAATTAAAAAACAGTGCACTTTGTTTTTCTCTCTAAGTACCGTAGTTTTCCCGTAATTAATTATTAAAAATCGAATGTGGCAGGGTGATGACGTCACGCCCCTATTCCCACTTCTTGTTCGATTGACCAATAGGAACAATAGAAATAATCAATAGTGCCAAATCGTAAAATTTAGGAAGCCTATAATTATCAATTTAATTATGGAAGTGTATATAAACCCGTTAACGTTTCAATTAATAAATAATTTTCCACATGGAATAAAATATTCACGAAAAATCATGTTTGAAAGTAAGTTCTATATCTAAAATCAGTACACAGAGTAGATAGATCACAAAATATTTACCTAAACTATGATTTTATGCATTATTTGATAATATTCAGTTATGAAAATAAAAAAATGTAGCAAACTGGATTGAAAAATCATTTCATAAATTCAGTTTATTGTACAACTGCAATTTCATATAAAAAAACAATTCCTACATACATACCTCTTTCTAATATAGCTATTGAATTCAAGCGTTATAGGCTCGCTTGGGTAATCTGTTGAATCTTTCAAAACTTGAAAGGAAGGTTGAATGAGGACAAGTATAGACAGAATTGATTGTACTCGAACTGATCCAACAAGAGCTTCTGAGGTGATAATACCATTAATCATATGATAAAATTCAATTAAATCTGTTTCATACCTTCATTAAAAGAATTAATTCCAGATAATACTTTCTGTGGAGAATACTTGAAGTTGAAATGAAGAACTGTGTCATCAAATCTAATATTTTTGTTCCTCTTCCATTTATAGTCACTTTTTAAATGATTTCTATGAAGTTTTGGAAGAGTAGAAGGATTGTAGTTCTTTCTTTTCAATATTTCCACTCATTTTTTCCTCATCATTTCATCCTTTGGTAACCTAAACTCATTATATGAAATAACTCACTTATAAACCAATGCGCTTTCTGTTTTCTTGTGTCTTTCTGCACAATTAAAATCAGCACAAGAATGCACCATATTAATATTCAAATATATCTCTAAAACACTTTCAAAACATTCACAAACTAAACTCTATGAAAAAACGAATTGTTCCTACGCGAGTTGTCAGCTAAGAAAAAGTTGAAACTCAATGTTGCAAAAACAAGCAAAATGGATTCGATATGACAAACATTTTCAATGCTGAATAAACCAATATATTGATATTAGTAACATTTTCATTTTCCTGAGAAAATGAACTATCAATTAAAATTTTCTGTAATTTTCCATTCATTTTTGTAAAGAACAAAGCTATCAAACAAATAAATATACAATAATGAGATCGCTCAAATCCACAAATTATTGGTTGTCATTTTCTTGATCTCTAGAATTAATAGAAACACTTTTCACTGATGAAAAAAAAAAACAAAAAACAAAAAGATGGACATTAATATTTGCCTTGATATTTGATATGGTACAAGTTATATCTAAATATGATTCTAAATAGAATTTAACGAGCTGTATTTTCAAATAGTATTTGAATGCTCATGAACCCTAATAAAATAAATCGATTATAATTATTCATGCCACCCATCAAAAATAAGAAATTCAACGTAACTGGTATATTAGCCATATTGTCATCCAGTCAGCCAGCGCCCTCTGTTAGTGTATGCGATAATGTGCTCTTTCTAATGTCAATGGTTTCCAAACATAACTTCGTTTTTTTGTTAAAATAATTTCAGAATTAATGTTGAGCCTAGTTTTGTTGAAGCTGACTCCGACAACTTACCAAGAGTCGATTTTGAAATGATCGATGAATTTTAGGTAAAAAATTTGCAATACTTTGGTGAATGAAGAATGAAAAATTGAAACGGTAGGTGGTATATTTAGTAGGTTCCTTTCATTTATATGACATTCATTTCAGACTTTGTCTTTTATCGAAGGATGTAAAGTTTTGATTTAATTTTTATTTTAGCTCGGCTAACTGAAGAAAACCGTAGATCTTTTAGAGTTTCGTTTTATGGAATACTGAAAAACTTTTCGTCTGGTATGGATGATCTGGTTTTACAACTAAGTATAAAACATATTTCAAGCATTTTGATGGTAGTATTGGTAAAATTCAATCCAAAAATAACCTGAAAAATTATTTTTCGGAATGTAAACTAATGACACGAAATATGCAGCAAAAAAGCACCCACCAAGATCTACCTTAAAAAAAACTATACCCCCAACTCGATCAGTCTATAAGCAAACCAGTATCATTTTCCATAGCATAAGACAAGCCCATTGTTACTAGTTTTATTGAAACTATTCACTTCAATTACAGCTGTAAAAAGCTTTCTCAAAATTTGATATCAACTACCGAACAATTTCTTTCTATTTTATCGTCGCGTCGTCCAAAGCCTAGTTGATCAAAGTGTTTGTTTCAAAGTCTACATGAAAAAATCCGACAGCTTTGTATTTTGATAGTTTTCCATCAATAACTATTGATATC
Organism: Leptinotarsa defecta; assembly: GCA_015342085.1. Lineage (NCBI taxonomy): Eukaryota > Metazoa > Arthropoda > Insecta > Coleoptera > Chrysomelidae > Leptinotarsa > Leptinotarsa defecta. The sequence continues at coordinate 7,375 of WOGO01004138.1, read as the reverse complement.
ATGTTTGGGAAAATACGTTTTTTACACCATTGAATTCTACGTAAAACGGTACTTAGGAAATATGCTCATAGAAATGAGGAATTTTCGGGACGTAAACAGTTACAGCAACTTTTCGAAAATGCATAGTTTCAAAAAACATGCTGTAATTCAGAAACGATGATAGATACGCGGTTTTCACCATTGTGTTCGTCATAAAATTTGACCCTCGGACATAGCCATGAGTTTTCAACTTGTTTGAAAACAGAACTTTCTCTTTAAATGTGTCGGATTTGGCCCACTCTGTGGAAATTGAAATGGGGTATCAAGCTTCCTGGATGTCATAGATTATCTCATGAGAATATCAAGGCAGTAATTTTTTCAGCATAACTCAAAAACTAACGATGATCGACAAAGTAGGTATATCTGTAATGGTAATCATCAGTTCTCCAATTGATTATTTTGGAGTTATTTTGTAAAAACGGTGATTTTTATTGAATAACGAAAAAGCTCTTTTTAGTTTGAGCACTTACTTGTTCGAAATTAATTACTTTCAATCTGTCAATCTTCTACTGAACCTTCCAGATGCTGCTCTAGATTCACTGGCCAGAGTTATCAATAGATCGTTTGCACATGGACAATTTCCCTCATGTCTCAAAACAGCTCTTGTCTTTCCACTATTGATAGGTGGTGATTCAGAAGATCAAAGCAATTACAGACCAATTCCTTTACTTTCAACACTTTCGGAAGTGATTGAAAAACTTGACAGTCAAAAATTTTTATCAAACACTCAGTTTGGTTCAACAAGCACCAATGATGCAATCTTTCATTTTCTTGAGCATACTTATACGAACCTCAACAACGCAGAAACTGTAGTAGCTGTGGTTCGTGACTTTTCAAAAGCTTTCGATTTTAAAGATCTGCTTCTATGGTTTCAGAGGTGCTTGTTGTGACTGGTTTGACTCATGCTTGAGTAATAGAAAACAAATAGTACAATCGAATAGACAGCTGTCATCCAGTGGAGAGATCTTATCTGGTGTCCAACAAGGATCAATTCTAGGTCCAATTCTTTTTTTTCTGTATTCAATTGATCTGGCTTTCATTCCAATTATAGGAAATTTTACAATTTTTGCAGATGACACTACCATCCTCTGGCATGAACAAAATATCCAGTCATTGAAATATACTATTACTGGTGACCTTGAAATGGTAAAACATTGGTGTGATCACAATTACTTATGGTTTAATACAAATAAATCGAACGTACTTATCTTTAGCACCTTCTGTGAAGATTTTAACCTAAACGGACCAACTTTAGAAAATAAAAATTATCGGCGGAATGTTATGTACTTAGAGTTGTCAATCACTATGATTGAGGCTCATTTGAGATATGGAATTGCCTTTTGGAAATGTTTAGTCAACATTTACTACAAACAGTGTTTGACTTACAAAAAAGGGCAGTTATATGCCTATGCATAGCTCGAAATCATGAACCCTGTATACCATTATTTATCAGCAAGGGCATTTTACCACTCACCTGCATTTTTATCCTAGAGTCTATATGTCTGAAACACAAAAACCTCAATACAGTTGATACCCCAAAAACAAGCGATCAAATGAAATATGATATGATCAAGGCAAATATCGGAAAATGTAATACCTCTCCTTATTCCAAAATCTACTCTGACAAAGGAATCTCTGATTTATGAAAGTAAAAAAATATATGATTACGTCTCCTTCAAAATCAGAAAGGAGAGAAATTAATACAAATTCAGAAAAATAATAAAAGAAGCTCTACTCAAAAAAGGATTCTATAATCTCGAGGAATTTTACAGTGAAACTCTGCTATGATTTTATTTTAGATACTTATGATTCAATTTTTTATATATGTTAATTTTTCAACTGATTAGTATAGGGTTTTTCTACTTTTGTAAATATTTACTATATTTAAAAAAGCACTCTTCAATAATTTTCCAACCTAACATGCTTTGTCAATAAGAACTGGATTTCTTGGACAATAAATTATATTTCTCTCTCTCTCTCTTCTCTTTCTCTCTATACATACAATAGATGATGATTTCTTATAGGGGTAGTACTTAGGGGGTGATTTTCCAATTTTTTTTACCGACAAAATTGAGGTCAACTTCATTCCCATTATAACTCGATTGAATTAAATGCCGGAGAATTTTTTGGAAAAAATGGAAGTTTTTACTAGTTCTTGACGGAAAATAAACAATCATTAATGAGCTATTTCCTTTGTTTTGGGTCAACAGACAACATATATCCACAATTTTTTCATTGAGCTGCATTTTTAATACTCTTACTTTTTGAATTATTCGCGAAAAACCTTGGAAAAATGTGACCTCATTGAAAAAAAAAACTGTACAGAACCTTAAGAATAGTCAAACATTTTCCAAGCTATTTTCAACGGAACATTTTTCAATCTCGAGAAGAGGTGACATCTCTCAAAACGTGAAGTCATATCGTTGTCAATTTTAATGTAAAGGTTAAGTGGAACCTAAATTCATTTTATTTTGCCAATCGGTGCTGTTCTGCCAAATTCTAGAGTATCGAATTATTTTACCATCAATCACTGGACTATACCCTCTATTTCGAACCATCTTCTAGGTGGAAATTAATTCCCTGAACTTGCTACCTGAACAAAATCAAGTGGCAAGTAGCTTGTAGACCATCAATGATCTAATGTAATGGATGGAAAGATGCCATAGTGAAGTTGTTAGATTTTTTATGAGGAATATCATTTTTCGATGAATCAATATGAAATTCATGAAGAAATACTTTCGAAACTGCCTGCACATATAGTTATTATCTTTTTTATCGAATTTCGAGGGTGGCATAAAATAATATTATGTTTTACATCGTGAGTTTTCAAGGTTTCCAAATGAGTTATGTTCGCAATTGTTAACAATTTTCTGCACTCAAAGATGGTTCTCGAAAATATTTCATTCTGAAATATATATTTTTTTACAGATCATTCTCCATGAATCAACTGATACTATAAGGGATTATATTTCAAAGGACATTCTGCCTAAGGATTATGGTGGCAATGGTTCCTCATTGAGAGAATATAGTGGTGAATATTTTGATTACATTATTAATTGAATGGAAAATATATGTCATTGATTTTCATTTGTTATTACTGAATAATTTTTGAATTTCTCCAGCAGCAGATCAACTATGAACATATGGAAATGAAAAAACCATTCACCCAATAGATAAAAGTGATTGAGGATTGGTCAACACTTTTTGATATATCTTTTTCATAGGGATGTAGTGATGACTCATAATGGATTCAAATCATCTTTTGTCTTGTGAAATCATGAAAAATATGAAAATCACTATATGATATGAGTTTCCAGACAAACTTTTTCACAGCTTTAGGAAATTTGGCTTTTTCCATCTATACGGAAATTTGTTAGATGGAAGTCAGTACTTCCACCTACACTATATTATGAATTCATTATCAGTGCTGGTGTATAACTTCTGGCAAAAATACTCTCTCCATAATACGAATACAGAACGCTAAGCAACGCTAAGCGAGTTGCCATCACCAGGAGAAGATAAAACTGAATCATACAAGTTGGAACTTTTATATACATCATCTCCTTTGGTAATGAAAGGCATCTTTGTGATTATCTCCTAATTAAGATTCATTATGGAAATAACTAATTCTCATGATATCAAATGTTCAACTATTCTATTTTTACCTCATTCTGTCTTTCCAATTGACCAATACTCAATACTCAAACAGTTTTGACTCTCAGAAAATTGGGAAGAAGTCCATTGACGTATTTTGATTCATAAGGAAGACCTATTCATTGAATTTTTATTAAAATTTCATCTGTTGAAAACATTTTGGGACACATTCAATACTAATTTCAATATTTTTTTTCAGAAATTTGGAAGCACAAATTCACAGAATACAAAGAAAGGTTCGATACTCTAGATACGCTGCGAGTAAATGAAAAGCTCAGACCCTCTCCTCTGATAAATGACGAAGTTTTAGGATACTACGGACATTTCAAGAAAGTTGATATAGACTAAACATATATGAGCTGGAACATGAAGCATATTCATTTGGTTTCAGAATTTTGGAATTTGTCTTTGAGAAAATAATGCTTTTGGAATGGTAAATTTGAATAAAAACAAAATTTCGAATAACATATATCTTTTCATTCACCACTTCAACGGTTTTCAACTTTCGAATAGACGTGCCAAAATTCGCGTCATTGCTAGTCGCGCTGATGTGTAAGATCGGGGTTCAACAATTCACTCATTTATTTTCGAAACAAGAATCTTTGTTCATATGCTAAGAATTCAGGTCTATAGAATCAGTTGCATACCTAGTAGTGCAAGGTTAATACGCACAAAATTCAAAGTGAGTACTGTTCTGAATTTCGCTGTAACTGTAAGTTACAGGGAAAATACAATATGAGGTTTTGTACCACTGATTCTTGAACAGAACGGTATTTTCGAATAGAAAAATTTTGAATATGTTTCTTCCTATTCTCCATTTGAATTCCATATGCGCATTTATTTTCTAAATTCTCACATTGATCTTAATTCTGAATATTTTTTTCGATTCATTACTTTTTAGTCACTGATCAACTTCCTCAAAATCAGAATAATAGTAGATCACATTTTCCATTGTATTGTCTAATATGATATAAATTTATTTGAAATCCGTGAAGGAATCTGTAAAAAATTAAAAAGATAAGCTGAAAAATAACTATTTAATTAAGGAAAAACTGAAATAACAATGAAATAACATACAAGCAACTGAAAAAAAAATGAAAAAACATTAACTACACGAGCTGAAAATTAAAAAAATAATGACAACAAATAAAAATAAAAATTAAAAGATTCCAAATCAAGTCACCTCACGACATTCCGATTGTTAGTATCCACAATCGTCCTTGTGTCATAACTGGACTTATTCCTGTGATATCTGATTTGCATTTGAGTGCTTTCACCTATCCTCTCGTCCCTCTCTCCGTTTCATTGGTTTTAGCGGGAGATGAACGTTTGGCGGAAGTTAGTCGTGTTCCGCTTGATTAGAGGTTTCCATATGTTACGTATCTCTACGCTAGCTTGGCTAAACGCGTTGTTGGACAACGTATATGCGGCTTTTTTGAATTTTTTCCTAAACCAGTGTTCCTCCTTGTGGATGATTTCAGCTTGAGCCCACTTGATATTATGTTGATGAGTCCAAACATGCTCTGCTATTTCAGATTTGCTGGTATCTCCTCGCTGTGTGTGTTTCTTGTGCTCGGCAATGCGAACTTTCAATGGCCTCTCAGTTTCATCAATGTATGATTCTCCGCACTCGCAGGATATCCGGAAAATGAAATTCTTGGAATAGCAGTCCTCGTTTGGTGGCCTGGTTTTCGTGAGGCTGCTATGGATAGTGTTCCTAGATCTGAAGCAGGTTCTGATGTTATACTTGGACCCAATCCTTCTTATCCTTTTCGACAATCCTCTGATGTAGGGAAGCGGCTTCTCTTACTTGTGGAGCTCTTGCTGTCTTCTAGCTGAAGCCTGTTCCACCTTCACTTTGGAGTAACCATTCCGTTGAAGGTCATTTTTGATGATACCTAGTTCCTTTTCAAGATCTTCCTTTGTATTATAGGGCCCGAACGTATGGTCTAGCAGAGTGTTGATGACTCCTCTCTTAGTCGATTGATGGTGGTTCCTTCAGATTCTGATTCAGATACTGTCCCGAGTGAGTGGGTTTTCGATATAGAGACGTTTCCCATTCAGTGTCGGTCCTATTCACCAAATCGTCTAAGAATTGCGATTCGTTGTGGACTTCCTTCTCCATTGTGAAAGTGATGAAAGGACTTACGTTGTTGATGTGCTTCAGGAAGATGTCTAGTTCTGCATTCCCATGATTCCATATTAAGAAGGTGTCGTCCACGGATCTCAACCAGACTCGGGGCTTCTTAAGGGCTTCAATGGCCAGAGTTTCAAACCACTCCATATATATGTAATTTTCAGCTCTATTCGTTCAAAAATTGTTATGAACAAATGTATTGTTCATAAGATATTTCAATTTTTTTTCTGGGGAAGATTTTTATTAGTGATGAATATTATGACTTTTAGAAAAAAATCATTTCTAAAAAAAAATTTATTGCTTTGTTTATTCAATGAACAATTTGTTTTGAAAACATTGATTTTTACAATTTATTTTTTTGAATATCATCAAAAAAACCAAACACAACCACTTCACTTCACTTTACACTTTCTGTGTAAAATGTTTCTTTATTTGAAGAAAAAAATCAATATTTTTTTTTAGACGAAAGTGACACATTGTTTTTTGTTTTTTTTGGTAGTTTTGGAAACAAATATATCGTAGGAATTAATTTATTTCAAACATATATAAAAAAAAGTTTTATTTCATAATATCAAAGAGAAATAGAAATCATGAATTAAAAAAAAATCATTCCCGAATATTCATATTCAATAACAAAAAAATTGTTGAACAACAAATGCGTTTTCAGGCAATAAAAGGTTTTTTCAGGAAACGATTTTGTTTTTGAAAATCATAAAAATCATAATACTTTTCACTGATAAAAATCCCCCCAAAAAATTTCGAATATTCTATAAACGACACATTTCTTTATAACAATTTTTTGAACCCTAAAATGTGCTAAAAATGACGAAAAATCATTTTTATGCAATTTCAAATGATAAGAATTCGAATAAATTTGAATAAAAAAAATCATTGCTCCAATTGAATTTTTCACTTTTCAACGTCTTTCATTATTGATAACAAAGTGGAAAATGAAAACTTTTCAACTTTTCCAACGGAAATCTTTTTTGAAGGCTTTCGAAAGAATTCGAGATTTTTGGTTTGAGAATCATCAGGGTTTTTATGTAAATTCAAAACCTGTAAAAATTTGTTAGTCAACTAATAAAATGATGATGAAAAACTTTTAAAGCAAGCTTTTATTTAGGTGCCCTAAAAAGATCAAAATAAAATTTAGGTTAGATTATGTTAGGTTAGGTTTCGTTTTTTAGGTATTCGATGTCTCCATTTGGTATTGTTTTCATTGTATCAGCAATTACAGGATATCTCTCCCTCAGTTAGGTATTTTTCGGCTAATGAGTCTTTTCCGCCGATAATAGCTATGTCTCCCTTGTCGCTGGCCCTCAATAGGCCGCACATTTGCAGATGTGTGTTCTTGTATTCTTTTTCCGGCCAGTCTTTGTTTAGAATTCTGGACAGCCCCCGGAAGTCCCCAATATCTTCCTCGGTAATTTCATCAACCCCTGTTTGGGTTCCGCCCTCCTTAGTTTCTTTTATGGACTCCTCGTATTGATCCAACTCCTCGCTGATCGTGTCCGTGATCGCATTTATGTCCCACACCGTTTCTGC
>WOGO01004137.1:0-13553 GCA_015342085.1 Leptinotarsa defecta | reverse complement strand
CCACACCATGCGTGTTGCTAGACGGCATGTGGCCACACCATGCGTGTTGCTAGACGGCATGTGGCCACACCATGCGTGTTGCTAGACGGCATGTGGCCACACCATGCGTGTTGCTAGACGGCATGTGGCAACACCATGCGTGTTGCTAAACGGCATGTGGCCACACTATGCGTGTTGGTAGACGGCATGTGGCCACACCATGCGTGTTGCTAGACGGCATGTGGCCACACTATGCGTGTTGCTAGACGGCATGTGGCCACACCATGCGTGTTGCTAGACGGCATGTGGCCACACCATGCCATGCAACAACAACAACAACATTTCCTGTTCGAGAGAATCGAAGAAGCAAATTTTCAAACGCTTCTTTTCTGGGTTGTTGCCTGTCTAGATATCGTTCATTGAAAATTCTGGTCGCTAATAAACAGTTTTTATCACTTGCCCCTAGTATAAAAATCATATCGGTCAATTCTTCGGTGGAGAAATTCATTTCATATGCTTATTATAAAGCGATAGATAGAAAATTGTTTGACAGTAATTTTTGTTTTATGCTAAAAAATATAAAATTCATATCCCACTTTGATAATAATTGCATTGCGGATGGCGCACACGGGAACCACCACTTGCCTTACTGAGATGTGCATGACACATTTATTTGCGCTCCGTGAACCAGTTTACAAGCAACCGGTTAGTATTATTATATAACTGTAGATATAATTAAGTGATCATTTTGTATGGAGCATAACCTATGGAAAACTGTTAGTTCTTGAAATTTGTATATATTATAGGGTTACGTTTTTCCTCCGTGGGTTCACCAATAATTGACTACATTGAATAATGAAACTTAACTTTATTTCACTTTGAATACAACAAACACTTCAAATAAAAATTCAACTATTACTTTAATGTCTATCGCCTTACTAGAATACCGTATAGCACTGTACCTTTCACTTGACTCTGTACTTGACTGTCCGAATACGCTTGCAGTCAGCGTTTAAATATCACAATGGAACATCGTGGAATTTTCGCCGAAGTTCCATCGACATCGGTAGCATGTCTTTTACTGCTTCTCGAGCGGCAGGAAACATTGGCATCCCACGTTTTGTTTTATGGTTACCAGTGGCGCCCGGCGTTATTTCCTTTCGGGCATGATTTCCAACAATAGTAATAAACACAAAATGAAATGAAATTGCAAATTTCACATAATCTGTCAACTTTAGGGGTTAAATCATATAAACAAAAATTTTAGTAATAAAATAATTCTTCAAAACGGTAGAATAACGTACTGGGTGTTTCATTTGGTAATATAGAGTTTTTGATATTTTAAGTTTGTCAAGTTAATGCCTCTGTATAAAATCTCCTGTTTGAGAAATGCAATTTTCATTTTATATCGACATTTCACCTCATTTTTCGTATTGCAAGTCTCAAATATTTCTGCTTAAATTCTATTCATAAAGTTTTCATGATGGCATTTACGATGGTCTGTTTTTCTGAAGATTTTCTTTCTTTCAGCAATAACTTGACAACACCGCGAAATTTTCGAAAAGAGGAAATAACTCCTTATGTGAAACATTTTGCTCAGTTCAACGGTGAAAAATTCACAGGGGGTCCATTTGAAAAAATTATGATTTTCGTTACTCTACTTCAAAGTATGTGTTTTACAGGAAAGCAAAAAAACATAATATTTTGATGGGAAGGCAAACAGCACTTCTTCACTGAATTTTATTATTATAGTCAAAATATGTCTGTATCTATTTAAGAAAAGAAATAAAACAATGGTTTATGATTTTTAAACTAAATGATTATTTCAGGTTACTGTGAACACATGAGAGCTTTTACAGTTTTTTAACATGACTCACATGGACGATTCCAGCCCATCTAACTGCAAAATAATATCAACTCAATACAAACAAACAAACTAAAAAATAAGTACAATATTGATAAGAAAGAGCAGCTTTAATATTCAATTTTTGTTTTTTAACTTTTTTATCAGACTGAAATGGAATATTATCGTGGAAACTATGATGAGCTTTCTCGATGACACTCTTTAACACTCTCGTTTTAACATTGACACTCTGATTAACAAGTTTTTCTCACTTGCCAACCTACTCAGAGCACTAGGTAATCTCTTTTTCTATTTTGATAATTACATCCATTGGATATGATTGTAACCATCCGGAATTTATCAGCTTGAATAACACATCTAGTGAACTAATTAGATGTTACGCCACCATTTAACTCATGCCATACGTATAATGTCACATCTTTATTATTAAGAGCATCAGTTATCACATTACACATGAAAGTTCCACAAGTCTTTTTAGTTGTATTTATATAGACACAACGCTGCTTAACTGACCTTGATGATTTTTCGCAATTCTGGGCGATTTTACCATTTTCGAACTTTTTATATCCCACGTAGGATTTGCCCAAAACTCATTTCTTCTTAGCTTTTAGTATGTTCTTACTTATTCGAGAAACTGGCTTGTCCGGTGTGCTGGATGAATGCTCTTCTGAAGTGCTTGAAGACCTTCTATTGTTCTTCCTATTTTCCTTATTGGTTTCCAAAACCCCTTTTTCCTTATCCTTCAATTTCGTTTTCTGGGGCAACCCGCTGATGAAATTGGTGTAGGTACACAAATGCGGAAAATACGAAGAAAATACCTGCGAAAATACAAAAATACAAAAAATAATAAGAAAATACATGGGAAAATACGAAAATAATGCGAAAATACTCAGAAAATACAAGCGGAAATATTACAAAAATACAGAAAATACCAGTGGTGAAAATAGTGTACACATTTTTCATGAGCGGTTTACCCCTCGCCTTTAAATGTTGAGTTTTTAAATAGAAATATGTACATTATAGATTTAAAAGCCCTGAACATACCCCATCGTTTGTTTTTTTTCGCGCTGCAAATCCAAGATCAGCCGTTACGGCTTAAAATACCCAAATTTTCGAGTACTATCACCGATTCGGTTTGACGATACTTAGTGAATAACAACCATGACCTTCCGTAATTGGTATTTCAGAACTTATTCGGTAAATGAATCAAAGCAGTCGGTATCCAGACAACGTACAGTTATTTAATAAATTCAGTGTAAGTTAACTTACCTTATTTTTATTAGTCACTAATGTAAAAAATATTCAAAAATAGTTTTAAAACTTCTAGATGAATGTTGAACTGAACAAGAAAGTTCCAACGTCAAATGTACGACTCTTGATAACTGACATGCTGGTGAATTCAACTACATGCCACTTTTCGTCACATAAGCTGTTTTGTTGCGTTCAGGGTTACAGCAAAACATTCTATGTGTTCAGCCATTGATGAACAAAGCACATAGAATATTTTACTGCATGCAGTTTTCGCTTGATGCTACATAGGAGGTTTCTTATTATAAAAATTAAAAATAACGAATTGAACTGATACATAAGAGATTTTGTTAGGTACCCTAAATTGCCGTCAGGTGTCAACAAAACATCGTTTTCATAAAAATGTGTACATACGAGGTTTTTCCACAACAGCGACGATGTGTATCTTTTTCTTTGATCAATATTTTTTACAGATGAAAATTTCACACTCAAACATGATCAACCATTTCTTCTATCAATGGCCAACAGGGGTAAGGATACTAATGGATCCCAGTTCTTCATGTGAGTAAATTAATTTTATGTATTTAGTGCAAATGTGTTTGTTTCCATTGTGATTTTGGATGTTTTGAACTTCTATCATGACACTTGTTTCGAAAGACAGCTATTTAAATAGTGTTTTTTTTTAAAAATATTAAAATTTGATTTTTTTTTCATAAACTGCAACTCACGATTTGATCTCCACAAGTAACGGCCGAATCAATCAGATTACTGGGAAATTCATGATTGTCAATTAATAACTTCCTGTTATGACTGTAATGTTCTTTGCATTAATTTCTTACCTCTTATGAAATCAAGTGGGTAATACATTTCTTTAAGGTTATTTATTGTAACGGAATAAAAAGGTACATGTTCATATGGAGATTTTGAAACATACATACTTCACGATTATGTCAGACGGTTTTCAAAGGATCTTCTACATACACACACTCCTTTAAAAACAAAAGAAAAAAATACAATACAGTACAAACGATTTTTCCACTCTTCTTTTGGTTGTGACTAGAACTTAAATTTTAAGAAACCATTGAGTTTGTAGAAGTTTCTCCAAAAACACTTTGTACCATCATCTTGTACTTCTTGACTTGCTTGTCTTACACACATTTTGACTGGTTTCGGAAAAATAGTCATTCTGTTTGAAAGAAACAGATGCTATGAAGGATCGTCTATTTCTTTTATGTTCCATACCATCGAGAAGAACATTGTGATCATCTTTTTCTGGTTTATTCAATATAATTTCAGACTCTCACTCTCCAATATGTTTTTGAACTGCTGATACACAGCAAGTTCAGTCAATTTTTTGTTTCCACATAATATTGTTTTTGCAAATTTTGTCTGGAATACAATTTGTTTCTCAACCCTTTTGGCTGCAATGGACTTATTTTTAATGGTTTTTGTCATGTGTTCTACCAGGAAAAATAGAAACTTGAAGTGGACAGATAAATACCATATTTTCTAGGAAGTTTTCAAATTCATAAGAGTTGAATGCCACCCCATTGTCAAAAAAAATTTCAATGGTAAACCATGGGTTCCAAAAATGTTTTTCAAAGTTGAAATGACAGCTATTCCTGTTTCGTTCATCAAAAAGTTGACTACTGTAAACTTATTAAAATAATCACTACAACCAAGAAGTTTGACACAAAATCAATGTCCACTTTCCATGAGGCCTTAAGGCTGTCTCTGATTACTTTTTGTCATATGGTAATCCCTTGAGCTCGTTTTAACATTGACATTGTTTTGACATTAATAATAATAATAATAATTTCTATTAACCATTTTCAGTACTTAATGTATATATAGTAATTCAATAATTGCACTACCATAGTTTGTCAGATTCAACTAAAAATTAAAGAATAAAGATTAAATATGAAAATGAAAACAAATCACGGCACAATTGTCACAATAAAAAAAATAAGTACAAATATTACTTTACATTGGGTATTATCAGGAATTATCACCCCAAAAGTCTTTTAAACTATAAAAACATATTTTTATGAGAATATCTTCATATTATTTTTTTAAAATTTTATCTGATTTGGACTCCTTAATTGAATTGGGCAATTTATTGTAAGGTGCAGGTGAATTGTGTAGGTTAGGTTACGTTTAAAGTGAGTGGGTCTAGTCGATCCTCCACCGCAACCCGCAAGGGTTTATTGTGGCTCACACCTATTCACACTCGACCAAATAAACCCAGCTACCTAACAAAGGTGATTAGTTTGTATGGTGAGTGGTCTTTCAGGTCAATAGTGAGAGTACGGCTCTACCAAACTCTGAAAAACTGATTTCAGTCCCCAGCGTGGCAGACACAAAGGATATGCTCTGCTGTTTCATCATTTTCCAAACAGAGGCGACACACACTGTCTTCCGACAGTCCGAGTCTCTGCATATGATTGTTCAAATGACAGTGACGTGTAAGAAGGCCTGTTAGATCGTAGTTCATCCCAACAACTGTTTGGTGTCAAGCTTCGAAGGGGGGAATAAACGCCTTGGAGTGAGCCAGCCCTGGAAGATTCTGCCAGAAGTCCATGAATCTTCTTGCCATCCAGGTATTCAATGCTGCTTGCAGCACCCTCCTTTGCAAGGGAGTCAGCAGCTTCATAGCCTTCCAGGCTAGTATATCCAGGAATCCAGACCAGAGACAATCTGTTGAGTCTTCCTATTGAGGAAAGTCGTTTTTAGACGTTGCTCAGTAGGAGCCAAGAGCTTCCAACGCTGCTTGACTGTCCGAGAATATTTTTATTGACTTGTGTATGAGGTTAGATTTATCCAATAGATATCTTTGTCCTGGGTCTACGACTCAAAACACCTGCACCAGAACCGGAAGGTGGTTTGATCCATCTGTGAACCAACAACTATCTGCTCTTAATATTTCCTTCTTTCGGAGGATTCAGTCCTCTCTACTCGGGAATAGTACTTTATAAGGCAGTTCGTAATTGACAGTTGGAGACAACTATCTGCTCTGAATGTTTCCTTCTCCCGGAGGATTTAGTCCTCTCTACTCGGGAATAGTACTTTATAAGGCAGTTCGTAGTTGACAGTTGGAGGCATAAAGTCAGAGGTCATTTCCCGAATGCTGTGACTTCCAGTGTCAACCAACAGTCTGTTGCACTCTGCATTAAATTGATTTGTGCACAGGCAATGTGCAGAAGTTTGTATGCAGTCCCATCTAGCCTCTCTCTCCAGAAGAATGAGGAGAGGAGGTAGATCTAGAAGGATCTCCATGGCCGCTGACGGTGTGGTACTGATGGCACCACTGATAGCCAGACAAGCCTGTCTCTGTATTGAACTGAAAATTGCATTTATAAAACAGGAGATTTTATAGAGAGTTATTGACTTGACAAATTTTTAATATCAGTATGTTATTTTACCAGTTTGAAGAACTGTTTTATTCCTACAATTTTTGTTAATATGACTTAGCCCCTAAAATTGACAGATTTTGTGAAATTTGAAATTTCATTTTATTTTGACTAGAACTGCTTGATTGTCACTATAATACTCACAAAATTCAAGAACTAAGAGTTTTCCATAGGTTATGCTCCATGCAAAACGCTCACTCGATTATATGTACAGTGATAAAGTAATACTAACCAGTTGATTGTAAACTGGTTCATGGTGCACAAATAAATACGTCATGCGCATCTCAGTAAGGGAAGTGGTGATCTCGTGTGAGCCATGCGCACATGAGAACCACCACTGTTATCAAAACAGGTTATGAATTTGACATTCAATAAATTTTAATATAAAACAAAAATTACTGTCATTCAATTTTGTTTCTATCGCTTTATAATATCATAAAAGCAAGCCAAAAGAGTTTGAAAATTTCCTTCTTCAGTTCACTCAAACAGGAAATGTTGCATATGAAAAAATAGAAGGAACCAAAACTGCAACGACTGAAGAAACTGAAATGACTGTTCTCTTCAAAGTTACAGAATCATATTTCGCATAGAGAAATATCCAAACTGACATAACCCGGACTGGCATACAAAGAATTTTAAAAAAGAATAAGTTTAATTCGTACCGTATTCAGTTACATTAAGAGTTATTAGATGATGATTTTCAGAAAAGAGTAACATTTTGTGAATGGGCTCAGCAGCAGTTGTTACAAGACATATATTTTTTTATTATATTTTATTTTCCGATGAACAATATTTCATAGAAATGAGTTTGTGAATAGACATGATTTCCATTATTATTCAACATATAACCCCCATTTCTTTCGAACCACCAGACAAACTGGTCCCTAAATAAATAGGGGGGCATCATTGGAAATTTCATCGTTAGGCCATATTTCTTTGAGGGAAGAGTTAATGGCCTGATTTACCTCGATTTTTTGGAAAACCATTTACCACAATTAAGTTGATTAAGTAAACGTTTACCCAATCAAATCAAACGTGGAGGGTTGTATTTACACGACAGAGCTTCTGTTTACCATACCGTATTTCCCAGAATTTGGATCGGTAGAGGAGGCCCTTTCAAGTGGCCACCTAGCTCACCGGATTTGACAAAAATGGATTTTTTTATGTGGGGCTGTTAGAGATCAAGTTCAAAGAACACCCCCATCTATGAAGGAGAATATGAAAAATAGAATTAAGGACGAATTCCAAAATATTCCAGTCAGCATGTTGAGGCGAGTTGATGAAGAATTTAAGAACCAAATACATTATTTTTTGGAAGTAGCTTGTGGTCACTTTGAGCAGTTATAAATTTCTAATATTTTTTTGTCATCGTTTCAATTATTTGCTCTCATGAATTGAAAAATTTACCAGCTGTCGTCCTCAGAAGTCGGCACTTGTGGCGAGCCAAGGATTAACGAGCGATTCCCATCACTTTCTCTCAGAAAAAATATTCAGCAGCTGCTAGGCTTTGAACCCACACGACCGCCAGATAGAATGCTTGAAAAGCGATGCTTTTAACCACTCGGCTACCTGGTACTTCAACGAAAACATGTTTTCCAGACTTTTCCCAACCGATTTTCAGTTTTGAGTTTAACATTGTAATTATGTTGAATTCCAGTAACTATTTTAAATTTCCTATTTGAGAAATGTAACTTTCAGACCGTACCAACATTTCAACACACTGTTGGTGTTGCATGTCTCAAATATTTCTGCTTAAATTCTATTCATAAAGTTTTTATAATGGCATTTACAGCGGTCTGGTTTTCCAAGGATTTTCTTTCTTTCAGCAATAACTTAACAACGCCACAAAATTTTCGAAATAAGGAAATATCTCTATATGTAAAACATTTTGCTCAGTTTAACGGAGAAAAAATTTACAGGGGGGTCCATTTTAAAAAAAGATGATTTGTATTGCCCCGCTTAAAAGGAACACTGTGTATATTCCAAAATATTTTTATAATAAGCAATAAAGTACACCATATAACTTTCATCTGAAACATGTTATCATACTACTCATTATAGGCGAGATACTGTACTTCCTCACACTAACAGGTCACCCTTTATATGCATGGGACTGATAATATATTTTTCCTCATGAAAATGGGTTTGCAGATATTACGATAATCCATATCAAAAATGAGTCTTATAATGCGTTTTTGAGCAACAAATATTCTATTAAAATCATTATCGCATCCCCATGACAGTATATTTAAGGAAATATGCAGATATGCTATTGCAAAATATATACTTGAGAGATTTTTTTTATCTACAAACAATTTTATTTGCTTAATCGCGAGAAATGATTCCGATATGCGAGGGAGCCCATAGAAATTAAATTTGAATGTTGTTTTGATGAATATTTAATAGTTCTGTTTTAATCTTCATCAGAACCGGATGGCTAGGATAGAGTTGATTCAATGAGGTTACTGCACTCAATGAGTCTGTTATTAGTAGACATTGAGGGATGTTATGGAGATTTGTGTATTGCAACGCTTCAAGAATTGCTGTCAATTCTGCAGTGTAGATAGAGGTTGATGATGATAGTTTGAATTTTGCATTGAATTCATTTGTGGTGAAAGCGGCGCCAATGCCGTTATTGGAACAAGAGGCGTCTGTGAAAATGAGCTGATGGGTTCGAAATGGTTGTATTGTTTCTGTGAATAGTTTTTTGAAAATTGTGGAATGGGTTTGGAATTTTTGTGGCTGTTTAAGGGAATGTTGGTTAAAGGAAGGCGGATGATACATGGAGGGGGATAGTCGATTTCAGATAAATGAGCGATTTTGGGTATGGTCAAATTGAGGTTGGAGAAAATTCGATTCAGAAGTTCGTAAAACGGAAAATCAGTTTTTTTTTCGGTGGTTGTAGGTTTCTTGAAATCTTCTGGCAAATACATTTTGTGATCTCGATCGGGCTTGTACAGTATGCTCCCAGTGCTATTCTCGTAGCTGTATTATGATTTTTTTTTTCGATTGACAATTGGAGTCCAGTTTCCTTGCTCAATATCTCGATATTTTCCAGTGCTTTTTGAAGGAGGTAACGAATTGATGATACATTTTCTCCTTGCATATACCACCAAATCATCGGCATAGAGCATTGCTTTAACTGGCAGATGACATTTTTGTATTAGTCCATTTATGGCAATTAAGAAAAGTGTTGCACTCAGATTGGAGCCTTGAGGAGTTCCGTTTTGTTGTTCTTCTGGTTTGGATAAATGGATAAATTTCCATTAATTCGGACTTGAAAAATTCGGGTTTTGAGAAAATTGTTTATGAATCTTGATATATTGCCATTAATGTGTTATTTTTCAAGGGTCCTCACTATATCGTAACGCCATGCAGTATCGAATACCTTAGTGATATCAAAAAATATTGCAATGTATTCTTGTTTACAAGAAAATGCTTCATGAATGTCGGATTCCAAAGATATTAAGTTATCTAGAGTGGAACGATGTTTCCGGAATCTGCATTGCTCTGGTGCTAATAGATTTTGTTTCTCCAAATACCATCCTAGTCTTCTGTTGATAATTTTTTCCATGATTTTGCACATACTACAGGTTAATAAGATCTGTCTGTATGTTTCAGGAGAGTGTCTAGATTTTCCATGTTTAGGTATCGGAATGGTAATTGATTTGTGTCATAGTTCTGGAAATGAATCTGTTTGCCATATAAGATTGTATAAATTCATTAGTATTGCCGCTGTTGGGTAGACTCTTAATGAAAGTGACTGGGATATTATCGGGCCCGGGGGAAGATTTTTTGGTGTTGTTCAATGCGTCGACTAGTTCGTCCATCGTTAATGGTAGGTTGAGAGGGGAGGGAGTGTCTATAAATTTTATACCTTTGTTTTCAGTGACGTATTTATTCACAAAAAAATCAGTACTCAAAACAGAATCACTGGAAGATTCCCTATAGTGCTCAGCCAATGCCTCTGAGATTTCCTGTGATTGAGATATGTTGGTATTGTTCCAATTCAGGTAAATAATTGTTTTGGGTATTTTCATTCCTTTTATACTTCTGATCATGTTCCATACTGTGGAAAGATGCTGTTAAGTTTTGAAGTGGATTTTTGCCAAGACTCTCGTCGACTTTTTTTTGAATATGTAGCGGGATTTTGCACGAAGTCTCTTGTACCCTATTTGATTTTCTATAGTTCTCTGTCTTCTATATTTATTAAATGCTTTGTTTTAGCGCGTTTTTACTGTCATCATTCCACCAGGGTATGGCAGGCCGTTTTCCATTATATAATGTTTTTTCAACAGCTTGTTATGCGCTTTGTAGTATTATATTTGAAAATTCTTTTAGAAAATCGGTTACATTAGGGAATTTGAGATGATCGAATCTTTTATATTTTTCGTCAGTTCGTGCTGAATATAATTCCCAATTAGCCTCCTTCAAACGCCATTTTGAACTTGTGATATGAGGTTCTGTGTAAGTGGTGTTGCTGATAAGTATAGGAAAGTGGTCGCTGTAATATAGATGTGGGAGAACCCAGGAAAGGTTGGTGGTTGTTGAAGAGTCGCATAATGTGAGATCTATTGCGGTTGTCTCTCCGGAAGCAGAATTGAAACGTGTACCCTATCCATCGTTAAGAAGAACAAGATTGAAAGTATCTACTGCCATTTCAATAATGCGGCCAAATTTGGTGGTCTTCCTTGGACCCCATAAGTCGTTGCGAGCGTTTAGATCCCCAAGAATAATGTTGGGGGTTGGTATTTGTTGAAGAAGATTTTATTAAAAAAACTATAAAAATAAAATAAAAAACAACAATCAAAATTAATTGGCGCTCCGAGGCGACTTCATTGATTCCAGTGGCGCGTGAATTTTTGTAGTATCAGGAAAGGAGTTCGAAGAAATGTAGATGCTGCAGATGTGAATTTTTATTTGGACCTTCAATTGATATTGTGACGGCTTCTAGGTCGGTTTAAGTTGTATAGTTTTTACTTCGATTGAGACATGTGCGTAGATAGCCGTTCCACCGCTTGCATGATTGGTATTTTCCCCATTTTTGTAACCGCACTGCTAGTTTTTCGGGTTATGTGCTGATTTCTTGAAATGGGTTTCTTGAAGAGCTAAAATAATTGGGTTGTAATCTGATAAAATGCATTTTAGCATATCTAGATGGCAAAAATAGCCAACCAGATAACATTTTAAAATCGAATTGAATTTGAAATAAATTTAAGATTATATGTGGATTATTAGATATTGTGGTAGTTGGTGAAATGAATAGAAGATCGTTTTTATTTTTAAGTGGGGGAGTTAATGTTTGTGAGGATGTTCTTTTTCCAGGATTTTTGTCAGGTGTTTGTTCAGAATCTTGTGAAGGTGATGTAATTATTAAGGGATTAAGTGTTGGTTGGTTGGCGAAGGTGAATGGGATTTTAATATCAGATGAGATTTTTGCATTGGGTATTGTTTCGGTGATGGATGGTATTTCTGCTGGAGTTTGGAACTCATTCAGTTGGGACTGATTGGATGTATCGTCATTAATTTCAATTGGAGGTGAGATATTTTCCGTGGCAAGAATTGTTACTTACACCATTCGACAGTTGGGTTGAAATTTGAAGAGGGACATTTTGAGGCTACATGATCGCCTAATCATAGAAAGATATGATAAGTTGTTTTTCATGTGTTACAAGTATGGAATCGGGATTGTAGCATTCGACTGAAGAGAAATGTAGGTTTGCCTGCGAAAACTCAGGATTTGTTTATATTCAGCGTTAGAAGTGCTTATTTTGATGAAGGTTATTGGTGTCATCAATTGAAGAGGTAGATTTTGTAGTTCGGTTTCTATGATATAGAGTGAGGAACTGAAGGACTTACATTAGATGAAACGAGCCTTTCATGTGGAGAGATCAGTTTATGGGCTCTTAGAGGAGTATTGCCTATTTTTATGAGTCCACAATGGTCGATTAAAAAGTCTTCGACAACTTCTTCGTTTGATAAAAAAATACAATTATTCTGTTATTTGAAATTATCGATGAGAATATGATGTTTCTTGGCTGAATTTTGTTTGCCAATGTAATCAGGTAATCTTCAAATTTGGTGTTGTCTAAAGAGTTGAAAATAATAGCTTGTCTTTTGCTTGCAAATTTAGGTGATGATATGATTTTTGTAGTTTTCATTTCCATAAAACTCCATTGTGATTTTATGATCTGTGGATCAGGTAATCGACAGTTTCTGAATACGGTTCTGTGTGTGGGCAATTCACTGCCTGATAAGCTTGTTGCTGGGTTTGTTGATATTTCCAGCAAGAACTATTCACATGGTGAATAATGTTTGATATACAGTGAATTTCTTTAATGTCCCCTCCCTCTAATTTTTGAACGGGTCAACTCAAAAAATTTAAATTTGGGATAATGAAATTAATGCATGAATACTTTATTTTGAAGTGAAATTGACGGATGATACTTTCGGCGACTAGGCGCCATCTGGGGAAAAAAATTAAATGGAAATATGAAGTCAATATCTTCACCTGCTACAAAATGGCGTAACATTTAATAATTTGCTGAAGACAAACAATTAATATGGATATTTCTAGAAATATTCCTTTTTATCTGCCATACGGCAATTCCAACAACCCGATAAGGTTTGTTAAGTTATTGTTTGTTTATAAAAACGACAAAAATGTCAGTACGACATTTAGTTTTACTAGTAGAAAGGTACAAAGTTAACACACGTAAGTGTTCACAGACAAAATTGCCGTTATTGGAGTGATACCAACCCTCAGGTTTTCCGGGAAAGACGTACCCAATATCTAGAAAAAATTAACGTTTGGGCAGGAATATTGGGAAACCATATTGTAGGACCTCTATTTATTGGTCAAAATTTAACAGGGGAACTGCATTTGAATATGCTGAATTGACTACTGTCAATCATCACTGAAATCGCCGAATCCTAATGAATTCGATATGGATATTGTATTCCAACAAGATTGAGCACCACCACATTACTCCGGACAAGTAAGAAACTATTTGGATACTACTTTTCCCGGTCGTTGGATTGACCGTCGAGGT
>WOGO01004136.1:0-13556 GCA_015342085.1 Leptinotarsa defecta | reverse complement strand
ATTTACTTCAAATTATCTCAAACTAAACAGGGATAAGACACAGAAAATTATAATATCATCAAGTAGACAACGAACAAAGAAGCAACATGTAGATTTATTGGGGTTTAAAATTGATGACATGTTAAATCGGGAAGCACATGTTGCTGGTCTGTGCAAAAAACTTTCTACACAACTGGTTTTACTAAGACAGCTGAAAATGTGTCTTAGTCAAAGTATGGTATAACAGACATCCTTTTCTCTTTTTAACAGCCACCTAACATATGGCATATATATGGAGTCAGTCTTCACATGCAATTGAAGCCTTTCGTGTGCAAAAAAGCAATCCGAATCATAGCCAATGTTTCTTACAGAGAGCACTGTCGTCCTCTATTTAAAAAAGTCAAAATTCTACCGTTGCCATGTATTTTCATACTCTTATAACATTTTAGAGATTCACAAAAATAATACTAAGTACCTTACAAATGCTGACTTTCATAATTACCCTACTCGAAGAGGTGCACACCTGACCCCTCAATATTATAGACTGGAGATATCAGCTCGAAATTCACTCAAATTACATTTATACAATAAAATACCAATATACTTTACCAGTCTGAGTTGTAACTGTTTCAAGGCTAAAGTTAAGCACTCACTATTAAGGCACTGTTTCTACTCCATTGACAAATATTTGAATTGTGAGACATTAATATTTCAATATGTTACATTTTTTTTTATTTCCATAA
The DNA here is from genome assembly GCA_015342085.1 of Leptinotarsa defecta. NCBI lineage: Eukaryota > Metazoa > Arthropoda > Insecta > Coleoptera > Chrysomelidae > Leptinotarsa > Leptinotarsa defecta. The sequence continues at coordinate 12,834 of WOGO01004136.1, read as the reverse complement.
TAATTTTTTTACATGTAATGAGTGTGTATAACAACAACTATTGTTGAATTATTGTTATTCTTGTTTGTCAGTTTGACTTGTCACTATTGTACATTTTGTAGTCAAGGTGATGAAATAAACATATTCTATTCTATTCTACGCCAGAGGCGTATAGAATAGAATATACGTATATGCACCAGACGGCCCTTAATGACTTCGCTAAGGATTCCAAATAATTGGGTTTCCAACCCTTGCCTGCAGAGCGCAAAATTTTTGTATGGTATAGATTCGGGAATGGTTTGAAAACTTCAAAACATTTTTACCTAGTCTGAAGGACCTTTCATGTTCAGCATACCTTCTTGAGAAATTTCGGCCACATTGTCCCATGTAAACACTATTACACTCCGGAAGTTTATAAACTCCAGATTTCTCCATCTTGTCCTTTTTATCTTTGACTAAAAAAAAGTAGATTACATAACCTGGCATGTGGCCTAAATGCCGCAATTGTCAAATAAACATATTCTATTCTATTCTATACGCCAGAGGTTCCAATTCTAACATTTCATATGAAATTATAATTGTTTCAGGTATGGATTCAGTTCCATCACTCTCATCGAGGGCAGGTAAAACTAACCCTCTCAGTATGCTGAAGGATGATTGAGAAGAGATTATTTATGTTCTGCTTCTGAAGTGGTGCTATGATATGATGGTTGCAAGGATGCAATCACGGGACTGGTCTACATTAGTACACAGCTTGTCTTCATATGTTCACCTATAAGAGCAATTTGCATATACATATAGACAAATAAACAATATGATGGAGATTAAATGTTAGTTGTTGGCTATGCAATTTCACATAAATGACATAAATTGTTCGCAGGCATTCCCAGTTTTTAATCATAAAGGTGGTGAAAGTAAAGTTCACGACATTTAAGCTCAAAAGTACTTGCCATTATTTAATTTTTAGTATTTTAAAAATTATATACTCAAGTCGGATGGAACCTCTTGAAAATGAGCACAGATATTTTGTTTAACCAATAAAATCAATCCTTCTTGAGTTGTGTTCTACAAAAGCTAAATGACATTGAATTTATCTAGAAGAAATTGCACTCATTAAGTTTATTTACAATTAATTTTTAAGGCTTGTTCTATCCTAACTTACTTAAAACAAGTAAGTAAATTCAATGATGTCTTATACACATTCACTAATGGATTCATTGATTGGTCTATTTGAAGCACATTTCATTTTGGTTGGTTATGAATTTGTATTAGGCATCAATGAATTCATTTGGATACCTTCAAAGTTCATCACATATTTGTTCTAGTCAAACTGTTCACATTTGTTTTCATTGCACTAGTGAATTTAAGTGAGTTTTTGGAGGACCAACACATAACAAATTCAAGTCACTCTGAAAAAATATAAAGGAGGGTCTTCAATATAGAGCATGGATGTACGTATAGTATTAAATAATTGCCATTGTAATGTTCTGCTTTAACCACCTGTCGAAAACACTATATGACTGTTGTGAAATTAAGTTTACTGTATATATGAAAATAAAATAGATTTTCATTGATTTGTTGCAGTTGACATTTCTGATAATACATTACAAAAGAAAGAGAAGGTAATGTTTTGATAAATTTCACTTCAATTAAGGTGGATATGAAAACTATATTATTGCTCTGAAGTGTAGGTGTCATTTCTGTATTCATTGGCTCACAATTTATTCAAGTTCAATTCAACTCCTCGCAAACAGTTTTGGTAAATAACATGGAGTAAAACACTCAACATGCAGTTTATTAGTTGTTTTTATATTTGATCATCTTAGATTTGAATATGGAATGTAGCTGTAAATAAAGCAAACTCTTGACAACAGGGACTGAATGAATATATTGAATTTTTTTTTCATTTGAATATCAGAAGTATTGAAAACAAATTTGGATGAGTGGAAATCATTCCTGAATCATTTTGAAGGATGATCTGTTGGGAAAGAAAGGTTTTGCGTTTCACTTCTCCACCTTGATACAAAAAATGTGGGAATCTTTTCATACCCTCCCTTCTCCTCCTATACCTTTTCAAGTTAAAGATGATTTGATTTAGATATAATAATATTAGCAGTAACATGGAAACTTTACAACATGAGCTTGTTCAATTTAGATGGATAGGATTTAATTTATAATGATAGAACCATAAACATAAAATACAGGAAGTGAAACAAAATCACAAAAATGTAAATGTAATGATATGATATTTATATGATAAAACTTTGAATAATATTTAAGAAATAAAATCCTAAATTTTGTATAAGAAACCTATGAAAATATGGATTATTTCAACACATAGAAATGTTTTTCATGATGTAATTACCATTTGAACTTTTGAATTCCAATGATTATATGAAATAACTTATTACCTCTTGAAAACTGTCTACAAATTTTGTAACATCCTTACGACAAGTTATTAACTTTGTAAGGTTGTATTTGTTTATTCATTGTTTGAAACATAGATTATAATTGTAGCTTTTATGTAAATTTTGATGAATAAACTATAAAAGTATTATTATAATGTAACAGAATTAGAGGTCATCCAACAACCAATGATTTTCTATGTAATTGCCAATAAATAAATACAGGCAGCAATTATAAATTCGAAATAACAAGTAACATTCTTTTATCAGATGAGAAACACTTCATGAAAGCATAATCAAGTGGCCAGAGAAATCGAACACACTGGCAATAAAATCATACATTACTTGAAACTCGGGCATCACATTCCAAGCAGCAGAAAAAATCAAACTAGATTGGCTTCAAATCGGACTCTGCTCCCCACTACATGCTCCCCACTACAAAACCCATGTGTAAAATATGCAAAAACCTCTTTGTTATCGAACAAGTTCTGCCATAATGACACTAACAATATTTATCAATGAAAAATGAGACACAAACCTTCCTGTGTTTTTTACCACTTGTATAATAGGACATTTTTAAACTAATACAATAAACTGAAATAAATAATAATGTTAACTCTTATATATCTATACACCACTGTGGGTAATAACAGACGGCCCTTAATGACTTTATTATTCGAATTTTGTTTACCTTTGACAATGTGGGTACGCTAATCTGATAACCGGCGAGTAGACCAGGTAGATTTGGTCATTTAGTAGATTACATTCACAATGCTTATGTTTATGAATTTCTAAGGATTCCAGATAATTGGGTTTCCAACCCTTGCCTGCAGAGTGCAAAATTTCTGTATCGTATAGATTCGGGAATGGTTTGAAAACTTCAAAACATTTTTACCTAGTCTGAAAGACCTTTCATTTTCAGCATACCTTCTTCAAAAATTTTGGCCACATTGTCCCACGTAAACACTATTACACTCCGGAAGTTTATAAACTCCAGATTTCTCCATTTTATCTTTGACTAAAAAAAAAGAAAATAACATAACCTGGCATGTGGCTTAAATGCCGCAATTGTCTCTGTTTTTTCACCAAAATATTTTGAAATTACAAAGTTATTGATTCTATTTGTTTGAAAGCATTATTATTTCCTATTTGTATAATTATTTTGATTTCCCTACCCAGATTGTTAGCAGACAAAGGTAACGAGAATGCTCTGTGTAACATTGAATTATAGGCTACTTATTCATGACTGTCGGGATGGAAAAATCACTTGGGATTGTAGTATGTATAACTTGGTTTTCTGAATACGTTGAAGTCAAATTTATGACACAATCATAATAAATTTGAATTCATTGTATTCAGAAAACCGAGCTATACTCCCAAGTGATTATTTCCATCCTGAAGTCATAAATTAGCAGCCTACAATTCAATGTTACACAGAGCATTCTCATTACCTTTGTCTGGTAACAATCTATATAGGGAATACAGATAGGACATAATAATGAATTCAACGTGTTAGGAATCACACGTAAAAAGGTAAGACCTCGTTAGTCATTAGCTCGCACAAGTGTCGACTTTTGAAAGTTGTCGTTCGTATGGGGGCAACAGCTGATTAACGGAAAAACAGATTTTAAACAGAACAGACATAAACGTAGAAACAATCCAGAAGTTGATCAAAAAACAAAGCCTCAAATTTACGTAGAGTTATCAGTTTATTGTATTAGTTTGAAAATGTTCTGGTAGGATGAAACTGCAGTAAAGTTAATTACAAATACAAGTAGTGTGATTTTACCACTAACTAACGACTACATCCATCAATCTTTAAAAATACAAAATTTTCATCAGAAAATATCTAAAATCGGTCCTAAATTGATGGGCTTTCTTTGCAGTCAAAATGTGTTCAAGATTGCACTCGATATTTTTGCATGGTAACTCTAGAAAATAGAGGAAAAAGTAAATTATATAACCTCAAATCTAAGTTTTCAGTTCTCTTCAATCTATTTGATTCCTGTACAAGATCTATCTCATTTCTTGTTTTGCAAAGATGCATGTCTGAATTGAGTGTGATGTTTATTCAAGCTTTTATTGATATTTAGATTTTCAAAAATAATAGCTGATTATACAGACATGATTTTTAACGCTTTGAATAATGGATGGTTTCATCGATTTTACTAGAGTTTTAAGCTCTAACGGCAGTAAATACTTTGTCTAGATGAGGTTTGTATGTCCTTCTCGAGCTCAGGATTTATTTGAGAATTGGCGCCGCATTTTGATTTATTGATTATTTTATTCTTCTCCTTGCATAATTTGCCTTACTAGTCTATTGCACATGTTTTTTGTTTTTCTGTATATATATTCAGATCAAGATCTTCAGATGATGTGGTGCTGCAGGTTTTTCCTGCAGCTGAAAAAGCAAATGCGCCACTGGAGTCGATAAAGTCCCCCCATAGCGCCAATTTATTTTGTTTCATAATTTCATGATTTGTATTATTTTCTTTGAATAATTAATATGAACGAATAATGTATATTTACACATATACATTCAAATTGGATTTATATCGCGTACCAAATTACCCTCGACTTTTCACAATGTCATAATAGTGTCATAATAGTATCATCAGCAAGAGCAAAAAAATGTGTGGTGACATGTAGGAAATGATATCATTCACATAGATTATGAATGAAAGAGATTCCACAATGGAGCTTTTCAGTGTCACTATTATTCGGATCATTGGAATTTTCTTCTGACGTTTCGCTGGCGCGAGTGGTCAGCTTCTTCAGAGGTTTATACATACTGAGTTTATCTCCGATGAATATATATTACCACTGCGTAAAGCATATTGATGTGACACATGTGCTAATAGCATATCAAACTAACTGAGGCAACAACAATGAAATGAACAATAAGAAATAGAAAGTCGGTTGAGTGAAGAAAAAAATGATGTTTTTTGAGCTTTGTCCACTAGTGCAAAAATCACGATATAAGAACTGGTTCCGGAAATATTAGGCAAAATATCAAAAATTATTTCAAATACTTGTTTCCCATAAATACGTTTCTTTTAGTTCTGTGGTGCCACATTTTCATTCCAACGTTTCGTATTCTTGAGACCATCAACAGTTTTTTTAATATGGGCAGTTTTCTCTATGGAATTAATTGATGAATTATACAATAACATTTCTCATGTATATTTCTACTATTTTTAGAACAATGACAATTCATATATTTGTTTAAATGTTGTTTCAATGTGAATTTCATTAATTCGGATTTCCATTATCTAATATGATATAAAATGATTTGAAATCCTTGAAAGAACTGATACAATTGAAAATTAAAATGAACAGCTGAAAATAACAATTGCATTAAGTAAAAACACAAGCAAAAAATTAAATAATCGAACATAAAAGGAAATAAAAATTAACAGTTTTCAAGTCAAGTTTCGATTGTTAGTATCCACAATGGTCTTCTGGTGCTGACTAAACTAATTCCTCCGAGAGATGACTATTTATAGGTCATTCAAGTGCATTCACCTATCCCTTCTTCCCTATCTCCGCTTCATCGGTTTAGCGGGAGATGACCGTTTGGCGGGGGTTGACTATTTTCCGTTTGATTATGGGTATCCATATGTTGCGTATCTCTGCGCTAGCTTGACTGAATACATTGTTGGACAATATATATGCGGCTTCTTTGAATTTCCTTCTAAACCAGTGTTCCTCCCTGTGGATGATCTCATCTTGGGACCACTGGATGTTGTGTTGACGAGTCCATACATCCTCTGCTATTCCCGATTTGTCAAACGGTCATCTTTCGCTGAACCGGAGAGAGGGAGGAGGAGATAGGTGAAATCACTCTAGTGACCTATAAATATTCATCTCTCAAAGGAATTAGTTCAGTCATCACCCGAAGACGATTGTGGATACTGATAATCGAAAAGTCGTGAAGTAACTTGACTTGAAATCTTTCGTTCAATTTTCAATTTTTTGCTTGTATTGTATTTCAATTCACGGTTTTTTACTTAAAATAATTGTTATTTCCAGCTATTCATTTTAATTTTCAATTGTATTGGTTCTTTCAGGGATTTCAAATCATTTTATATCACAGACAATGGAACTCATGGAATTTACATCTTTATGGAATCATACTTACTCATATTTAATTCCTCATGAGCTATATAAATAGTTCGTGAAATAAATGCAAAGAAGCCGATTGAAACAAAAGTGTATTTCTAAACAGTACAAAAACTCACAGCAAAAAAAAGTAGAAAAAACACTCGATATTTTTTGAATGATCTGTTTGCCTAAGATTTGAATCAATATTAACCAAGAACCTGACCTGATTTATAAGACTATATACAAACTTTGCGCAGGTCTATCGAATTCACCTAATATTTTGCTCCAAGCTGCATACTATTAGTTTCGATATTTAATGGAAGTGATGTAATGTAGTAAATGATTATAATACGTCTGATTCACACCACTCGTCATGGTTGCAAGCGTCTAAACCAGGAAGCAAGAGAGATTTATGAACATCGATCTAATCAGGAGAGTCTACCCCACCACCCCCTCTCTATAAATATCAATGAAACACAGTGTAGGTTCACGGTAATTAGTCTACCAGTGTGGAGATCGTAACACATTGCTATCAACCACCGCCGAAGATACCCATCCCAGTTATTGGCGAAATGTTCATGGCCAATTCCTCCACTAGACCACGGGTATCTAGCCCGGATAATCAAAGTTGCTGTAAATCATTGAGTTGGAAGTTTAGGTTGCGAGAAAATTAACCTCATAAACGAAAGTAAAATAGTATTGGTAAAAGATTTAAATGACATTTGCCATTTCAAATCACTGTCAAAAAATAATAATAATAGTAATTTATTTGTAGTTTTATATTCACCTTTGAATGAACTGATGAACTGAAGTGAATTCTGATGAACTAGGGGTTAGAAATGACATATAGATACTAGTAAGTTATACCTACTGATCTTAATTCTCGCTTTCATCAATACCTGTTTTTCTCTAAATCTCTCGAGACTCTACTGAATCGTCCATCTGATTGTGTGAAGAGAAAGGCAGGAAAAGAAGGGGAAGAATACGTTACCTAGGTACTCATTTGGAATATTTTAAAGAAATATAAAATCAATAAAATCAAAGATCCACTGAACGAATTCCTTTCCTCACATAGTTATTTTCAAGTCTTTGTCAACTTTTTAATTTTTCGTATCAGTTACAATTTTTTTGGTACATTTCGGGTTAAATAATAACATCAACAAATGTATCCTCTACGACAATAGGGGACATTCAGGACAGTGAATGGGTACCGATGAGCCACCAGGCACTTCCTAAAGGCGAAAACTCACCAAAAAACTATGGTTACTGAATGGTGGTCAGTGATTCACTATAACTCTGTTATAATTGTTTGGCCCGGTGGCAGAATGTTATAGTGAATCACACCAGCCGCTGACCACCATACAGTAACCATGGTGTTTTTTGGTGGGTTTTTGCCTTGTGGAAGTGCCTGAGTAGCTCATCAGTTTCCAACCGGTGTCCTAAACGGTTCCTGTTATCGTAGAGGATCCACTTTTCATCACACGTGACGATCCAATCCAAAAAAGGATCGTTTTGGTTACGCAAAAGAATAGAATAACAGACCTAGAGCCACTTTTCGAGTTTTTTTGACCTTTCCAATAAGTTTTAAACCACCGGAAACCACATGGGAACTGAAGCCCAGTTTTTCCGCTATCCCACGCACATTTTATACCACAATAGACAATGGAAGTACGATCTCCTGGAATTCACATCTTTATTGAATCATACTTACTCATATTTAATTCTTCATCAGCTGTATAAACATTTCATGAAATAAATGCAAAGAAGCCGATTGAAACAAAATTTTATTTCTATACGGTACAAAAACTTGGAGCAAAAAAAAAGTAGAAAAAACACTAGATATTTTTTGAAAATTAATGAAAATCATTCAATTTCAAGTAAATATTCGAAGTGTCCAACAGTCTGCAGAATGCATACTGCCACTTTAGAATTCATTTTTTCAATATATCTTCTGATTTCATCTAATTGTATGGTTTCGGAAGTAGTTAATATCTTCTCGCTGAGGACGTTCACCGATTGAATTGGTTTATCATACTCCTTATTTTTCAAATATTCACATAAATAAAAATCCAATGGACTTAAATCCAGAGTGCATGAATCGGGAAAAGGTATGCCCTATAAGATTTCACTATCGGTAACTGTGTTGTATGGGACACAACCATTTTGTTGAAACCAGAGTCGACTATTTCGATACCTTATGAGAAGATCGTCTATCATATCTAAGATATCTATCATATCTAAGATATAGATTTTCCTTCGTGAAATAAAGTTTCAATGAATTATTGTCCCCTGGTCCACAATAATTGTTCAAAGAATAAAAATACTGGTGTCTTACTTCTTTGATTGAACATCCCAGAGTCGTTTCTTTTCCCCAAATGATAACTTTATCATCATATTGTAATTTCTGCTGATGCCATTTTATAATATCTGCTGAATCCAGTTAGAACATATCAGTCTTCTTTCAGAATTATTGCGATATAATTTTTCAACACACTTATACTTATAATCACGGTATCCATGTCTCTTCATTATTTTATTTGCTTAACTTTTCGATAAATTGCATTTTTTTGCTACATTTCTTGTTCCTATACCTGGATACACATTAATTTGGGCCAGAACATCAACGTCATTTATTAGTTCTTTCCTCCTCAAATACATTTTGGGTTTATTACATGGTTAGGTGCAAGTAAAGTTGTAGCTAATCTTTGAAAAATTATCTTATTCAGCGGTCGGTCTTTTTACTTTTTTGTGCATCTATTGAATTTCTTTTATGTTTGATGTAACATATCTGTCTTCTCCTCAGTCGTGTACCTAACCATTCCTTTCGAGTTCAGTAATCAGATATTACACATAACGCTGTTTATTTCTTACTGTGATAATAACAAGTGGCACATAATAATGAAGAAATGAGAATTGAAACTGTCTATGCTTTTCACCACTTTTATTTGTAACTAACGCTACTGCAGTTGAGTCCTATAAGGACATTTTCAAACTTATACATTAAACTAAAAATAATTGATTACATTAGCCCTTATATAACACCAACACTGTAGATGATAATAGAGGTACTTAGCTTAATTCAGTACCTGAATTTTGTTCGCTTGTGACAATAATGAGAATACGCTTATTAGAAAACCACTGAGTAAACTAGATCGATTTGATCATTCAACAGGTTGCACCCGCAATTTTTATGCTTATGAATTTCCAAAGATTTCGAATAATTGAGTTTGCAACCCTTTCTTGTATAGTGCAAAATTTCCGTATCGTTTAGATTCGGGAACTTAAGTTTGCATGCCAAGGAATGGTTTGAAAACTGTTGGAACTTTTGAATGAGAATGCGTATTGAACTCATGAACTATAATTGTACTTTACAACAATACTCAACGGTGAGAAAGATTATTGACATAATTATAAAAAATATGACATAAGTCAATTTCAGAAAAGGAATGCCATGTTGCCTGACTTCGGGCATGAGTCGATAGCTACAGTTCCACAAAAACGCTGAATAATGTTTACCTAGTCTGAAAGACCTTTCACCTCCAGTATACCGTTTTGAGAGTTTCGACCACATTGTCCCACATAAACACTATCAACCTATGGACACTTAAGCTTATAAACTCAAGATTTCTCCAACTTGTCCACTTTATCTTTGGCATTGAAAAGGAAATCAGATAACCTGACATGTGGTTACCCATTTCTTGATTTCTGATTGTTTATTGTTTGATCAGGGGGTATATTAATCTGTAAGAGAATTTACGGCTTTATTTTTGACCAACTAACAAAGGCAGTGAGAATGCTCTGTGCAACATTCAATTGTAGGCTGCTAATTTATGACTGCCAAAGAGAAAGGTAACAATATGGAGAAGCCTGGAGTTTATAAGCTTGAATGTCCGGAGTGTAATTGTGTTTATTTGGAACAATGTGGCTGAAATTTCTCATAACAGTATGCGGTTAATATTAAGAATATGTGTATTAGGGTGCGGACATTATTTATACGCATCAGAGCGACATGTGCTATGCGTACCTACGGTTTTCTAAATTATTCTCATGAATGTGTGAAATTTTTCAATTGTAGATAATGATGGATTTTTGTTTCCATTGATTTTTTGGCACTTATGCCAGTAGTCATTATGCCAAATCGTCATTCGTTTGAATATTATATGAAAAACGATAGATTGCTATTACGTAATACAGCAACGGATTCAATACAGAAGACTGGTTGGAATGCTTTTATAAAATACTCATACCGCACTTGAAAAGCCTGATGCTGACATTGCTGGCCTAAAATTGAAGAGAATATTCTTTTGGATACAAAAAAAATCCAAACAATTTTTGATAATTCTTCGATTAGCAACATGAAACTCAAAAAAAATCGCATTTAGTTTTTACAAACTTTTCCGCAACCAGTCCTGATACCGTTTTTTTTACTCCAGTGGACAAGAGTTCGAAAAACTGTTATTATTCTCCATTTAATCGACTTTCTACCTCTTTATAGTTCAAAAGTTATCTAAACATTCAGATTGAAAATGTGGTCGTCCAGTATACCAGAAATAAAGATAAGATTTGTGAAGGGAATTCACCTAAACATTATTTTCCAATTGATTTTGTTATATGAGTAACGAAATTATTTATTTTATATTTATTTTCTCCGCAACAGTGCATTGAGAAATTGAAAATTTTTAAACAGACCTCCAATAACATTTACCAATTTTACCTATCACAAAAACTTGAAAAAATTACCCCCTGTAACTTGTAGACCAACAAAGATATCAAAATCAACTACACAGACAATTTTTTGTTGCCTTGATACTTTTTGTTTGCCGTATATCATATTGAGAGTAGGAACGTTGAAATTTAAATGCTAATCACCTTGCTTCAAAAATGAACGAATCTAGAGCCGCTTCTATTTTTTTATGGTAATCACTGGGTATAAGAAAGTTTTCATCACAAATCCGAAATCTCGTGTCTACCTAGGCCGAGATCAACAGCTTTCTGATGTTCAGACAATCGCCCGTAGCTATATTTGTGATATCCCGTGAAGGCAGCACCAGATGCTTAGCTTAAGTTACGTTACCTGTAGTTAGGAGGGGAGTCCTTTTATAGAATCGTACGTCATATCTCAAAAAATATGGACACAGAGGTGCAATTTTCTAATTTCGCTGAAAATGAGTATTACGAATTTAGGCCTAATGACTTCCAGGAGTTATTGAAAAGGACATTCACCTGAATTTACTAAAAAATGCATATATGTGAAATTCACGTGTCATTTGAGTCCTCTTCATTACTCATTTGAAAGTATACCACTTGTATTTTTAAGTAATGTTACTACAGTTTCGTTCTATACAGCTGTACCAATTTATGACATTTATGAACAATCTCAAGCCTTAACCATTTTGTCAATCTTAATATCAACATACTCTTCACACTCGAAACATAGATAGAAAAACAAATTAATTTCTTCGATCTAACCGTCACACATAATCATAATATAGTGATTACTTATTATTTCCATCCCGACAATCGTGAATTAGCAGCCTACAATTCAATGTTACACAGAGCATTCTGCGGCAACAATCTTGATAGGGAAATTAAAATAATTATACAAATAAGACATAGTAATGGTTTCAACGCAGACACAATTCAAAAGTTAGAAAACCAAACAGCATCATATTCATATAATACTCAATATAAAAAAATTAAAAAAATTAAACCATGGATCACTACTGACCTGATTATCGCAATACGGCAAAGGGATCACCTGAAAAAGAAATTATTAGTTAAATATACCCCAGAAAGAGAAAATGAATATAAATCATACAGAAATCGATTAAATAATATTATAAAGTTGACAAAAAATCAATATCTATTATAAAAACAGATTAAGTACAATAAATGGAAATTGTAAAAAAGCGTGACAACTTGTAAATGAAATAACTGGAAAAAACTCATTAATAAAAACAAAAGTCGGTAACATAACGTTCAAAAATCAAAGCGGAAAACCAATCTCTGATAAAAAAGATAATCCTAATAATTTTAACAATTACTTCACTAATATTGGAACTGAAATGGCAAACAACATTAAAAAAACAGAAAACTTACCTGATCATTTCCTCAAAAACACCATATGCAACAAGAATCCATGTTTCTGAAACCAGTAACACAAATTTTCTCGAAACTCATGAAGAATATTCATTTATTCGTTATATCTCCATTAACTCACATGATGAATTTGATCTATAAAAATGGTAAACTACCACACCAATTTAAAGAGTCAATCGTTACCCCCAATAAAACAGGTAAGCGTGATGACATTGGAAACTATAGACCAATATCGGTTATAAATAAT
>WOGO01004135.1:0-13558 GCA_015342085.1 Leptinotarsa defecta | reverse complement strand
TGATGTTGATGTTCAGTGGTTTGAAGATGTTTGTTAGTTTTTTGGTTTGGTGTCCTACGTACGTAAATGCTGTCCATCGATGTGTTGTTTTGCCTGTTGGGGTGGCTTGATCCTTGTTCTGTATTTTTTGTTTGATTCTGTTTTCTAGTTTATCTACGGATACATCCATACGGATACTGTTTTCCAGAAATTCCTGAGTATTGAAAAATGATTACACAATTTTGGAGATACCTGGTTGATATGAGTTTCCTAGCTGAGATTGAGATCTGAATTCACCCCTAAAAATTTTATGGTTTCAACACCTTTGATAGATCAACCATCATTGCGTAATCTGAACAATCTTCAGCTGCTGTATTTGTGGATTTTTTTCGCGACCATTCTGAATTTCCACTAACATGTCAGAAGACATGTGTAGTAATGAATATTACTAGAGTTTTATCCCAACACCAAACCGTTATTTTAACACCTCGACACGTGTGTCAATCACCAAGTATGTGTGACTTTTCTAGTTCGTAGTTAGGATGTTGAGTGTTATTATTTGCAATGGAAAATGGCCGTTAATCCAATCAGTTTTTTATGTATGTGATAGATTTAAACTTTCATCAAACTCAATTTGGTTATTATTTCTGACTAGATAATCTAGTTTTGTAAAAGCTATGTTGAAGAATATGGAAATGACTGATAGGAATTCGATATTTTATTTTGAAATGTTTTACCAGATGTACTTTTCATCAAAGTTTTGTTGATAAAATTGTGTTGGTGAAAAGATGTTACCTAAGCAAGGGTATGTTGATTTTGTAAATTATTTTGGGAACAATGAATTAATGTTTAATAATGAATTCCAGAAATAAATTCATGGACTCATTTTTATGGTTGTTGAGTTAGCCGAAAATGTTTAGTTTATAACTGAGAAGTGTTTCGGAATAATTCTGATAATTAACCACTCTCAGGGTTCTTTTTTAATTGTGGCAAGGGAACTGTGGTACAATCGCATATGTAAGATGTTTAATTTTTAATAGTCAGTTCATTTCATATTAATCTTTCGTGTTCTAACATCGTGTCTTCAGAGTTATCCAACATTTGATAGAGTGAGTAAGAAGTTTTGAAATCTACTTTTAAATTCAACTTTTTGGGAATTCGATCCGATCCATTAGTGTACCTGAGGAAAGACAAAGAACTTTGAATTAATATATTTTCAATGCATGGAATATTTATAAAGATTCTCCATAAATTTACGTTTCCCACTTAACTTAGTGTCTTAGAAAACATCTTTCTCTCATTGTACTCTGACTCGCCCAATATCACAACCTTATGGCCTTTGTCTGTTTCTATATAGAAAACATCTTTATTTTTTTGATAATTTTTCAATCTTTCTCCTGTTTTAGTGTTAGGAAATAGTGAACTTCATCTCCTGAAGACGTCAACTTTGTTGGCGAAAGGCGCGTCGAGAAGAGTCTTGCAGTTTAGGTGTCTGGGAAAAGTGTTTGTTTTGAGAAATATTATAAACACGTACACACAGATACTTTCATATATGAATTATTCCTTCTGAAAATAAACCCCTCGAAATTCAGATCTAAATTCGCCCTTCTTTAACTTCAATGTTGTTCTATTACGGACACAGTATACAAGGTACATACTTCAATCACCGACATTCTAACTTGAATACAAATATTTCGAATTCACGAAAACAATTAGGTACTTTCCAATTCGATGAGGACTGATCGAAAAATCTATTTAAATACCTTTCTAAGAGACACATCATTTAAATTTTGCCTCTGATTGACTCATTTAAATATCAATTTGAAATGTTTGTCCTTGATTAACTTCGGGGCAACGACTTTCTCAATCCGACTCAATTTATAACCTAATAAATCAAGTTGCGAGGAAGCTTCCGATGATTTTTTTAAAGTAGACATTCATTTCTTGATAAATATTTATCCAAACGTCCCGAAATAATTTATGTCTTGAACAGACGAACATCTTGTAAACAAATTGTCAAATAATGTCATTGCTAGTGCTAACAGAAGGAACACTAATAGTTCAGTGTGTTTTCATTATACAAGAATTATTAATATTTATCATAATGTTAATAATGTATGTTGAATAAATTTTATTCTTACTTAAGTTTGGTAGCTTTCTACGTCTCCATCATTAATCAAAAATTGTGGTGAACTTTCAAAGACAGGAAGCAAGAAAATAACTGCAATGAAATCTCTTTAAGAAGATATGTATAGCATACACAAAAGTTTCTTTTAGATATGAACTGAAAGGGGAAACACTTTTGAAACAGCTACTTTCATATAAACACGAAAGAAAAATCCTTTTGAAACAACTACTTTCATATGAACATTGAATTAGACGAAAATAATTGTCTCACATACAGTTTCTACTACAAACAGGAACTCAGGAACGCTACACAATGTGACATTTGAAAGAGTTTCAATATTGAATATCACTTGTCTTATCACCTCATCAGCACTGAATATTACCAGAAATTCTCAAAGATTTTTTTACAAAATAGTAATCTGCCGTGAAAATAGTTCTTTTACAATTTTAGTGGAGTTTCTGTGGCTGTGATTAATTAGTCGCATGAATGTGTGTATGTTTTGTCTTTAAGACAAGAACACAATTGTCTCTTCCAGTGACATACAGTCGCAATGTTATAAAAATAGTCCTTCATCTTGTGATGTTAATATCAATGTAGTTGCTTCGAAAGGGTTTTTTACCCAGTTTGCAACTGAAAAAAACTCATGTGAACGCTAAAAATATTTGTATATTCATAAAGAATTTGTATTGTAGTTATTTACGTTGTTCCTTTCTTTGGAAGTTTCACAAGTTTTTGTTCAATGATGGAGAAGTTGAAAGCCTGATATTTAATATGTATTAGGAAGGTCACTTACGATGTTTGGGTTTTTTGTCAAATGAATAACTTTTTTTAGCTGCCTCAGATAGAGATCCACCTACGATAGAAATCCATATAAGAGAGCAGAATTTCAAAGACATTTTTATTTGAACTTTATAAAACACTTGTAAATGCTGATATGTGTACAACTTCATAGTTCGAAATAGTATCCCAAGTTTCTGAAAAATTTCCTTTGCTATTTCAGTAATTTGATTGCTATCCAATCCTAACCCAATAAATTATTCGGGCAGCCAGCGAAACTGGTACCCCGTCATTATGATTTTTCTTATTAATAAATTCATGAAAGTTGTCAGTAAAGCATTAATTTGGATTTCTGGTTTTCTCCTAGTTCATGTGCAATAGAAAATTATTTGCAGATAATATGGATCTTTGCGAAAGCCATCAACAAAAGCCATCTGGCATGACACATTTCATAGCTCAGATAATTAACCCTCATATGAAAACCAGTATTTCTCAATAAATAAATAAATGAATAACCTCTTCACTCGAGTCCATTATAGTCACTGCTTCATGACATTTGATGAGAAGATGAAGAACATTTTCAAGTAAGTATAGCACAAGTAGTAGTATCGATCGCAAAGATGAGTGACATAAGAAAGATCATCTGATGATCTTTCCTTATAGAAATCATATTCAGGAACGCTCAAAAAGTCCATGCTCTTTCTGTGATTTTTGATTTCACTAATAGTAAAACAACTAGTTTATTTAAGAAACTTTTACACTGTTTTGGTACAGGTTGATGAAAGCTTTAAAAAGAGTCCACAAAACACTCGGTAGATAGGTAAAAGTTATTTTTTTGAGTACGATAATGTATATATAATGTATACATACTTCATCAGAAGCTTGTTGATGTTAAACAGTTTCAAGTTCGCTTTTCAGATGTTATCTTCGGGTGATAACGATTGTAGATACTAACAATCGAAACGTCGTGAAGTAACTTGGCTTGGAATCTCTTAATTTTTATTTTCAGTTGTTCTATTTTTACTTGTACTTTATTTCACTGTTATTTCATTTCAGGAATTTTTTTGCTAAATATAATTGTTATTTTGTTATTTTCAGCTACTCTTTTGTAATTCTTCTTCTTAGTTCTTACAGGGATTTCAAATCATTTTACATAATGTCAGACAATGGAAGTCCGCCTTAATGAAATTCATCATGAAACATTGTCAATTACCTTCAAACAAACGGTATGTTAATTTACTTACCTGAAAGAACCAGACCATTCGTTCTAGCAAACAGTTGCTGATGAGTACCGCATTAATATTTGATTCAAGTCCTCTGATATTGTAGAAATCGATCCGAAAGCTGGTATTGGATTTGTCAACAAGTGTAGTTATGGCACCATTTCATTTTTGAATTTGAGACTTTTGACTGTCAGAAAAAGTGATCCAGACAAATTCAAGATCAGATATCGTCCCAATTTTTTTTACACGATTATTTAAAAAAACATTGGAATGCAGATTTCCAATAATATATACCTATTGACCGGCCTATAAAAGATTCGTGCTCTTTGTTCAAAAACAACTGCATTAAAGCGACCCACACTGGCTTACGGGGCGCGAACATTGCTGATTTAAATACGAACTCGGTATGTGTTTTATGCTACGTTCGTGGCATTCGAACAGATGAATCTTGCGAGCATCTAGCTAACGTGTCGATTATTTTGTTTATCTGGCCAACTGTTCCACGACACACCTGATAATGTAGTCTGGATTTAGCTTTTATGCCACCATAAAAAGTTACGGCAGTATTTTTAAAAACCCCACACAATTAACAGCTCGAGTCGCATCAGCAGCGGGTAAAAGACGATTAAATAAATACGAGGGTCGGTGCCTCAACCTGTTTATATAATCAAAAAGGAAGAGATGTTTCACTTCAGCTTAGGCTGACTGCACACAGGTGGAAACTTCTTGGTTCGCAACGTTTCATTATGTTGCAGACGAAGCATAAACCTTTTTTTCATTCGAGGCGTCGCACACGGACTTTTTTAGTTGATGGGACGCTTCATATCCGGTTGTACCTGAATGGGAAACTTTGCTTCCTCGTCCAGACACTTCCGCTCTTTTTGGGGGTTAAAATGGACATCAATATGTCATGGCACAATCATGTCGCTGGAATTGAGGCTGCTCCCCAAATGCTTGGAATACTGTTCCCAACCAGAAAACTGTACAAACCCCAGATACTTTATATAGCTCAGATCAGACCTTTTTTGGAGTATTGTTCACATGTATGGAGTTTCCCTTCCAAGCATACTCTGAAGCTGCAGGAATCCATCCAGAAGAGAGCCATCCGCCTAACTGAAGACAAGAATATCACTTGCCACCTAGATAGTCTAGAAAGGTTGGAGATTTGTCCCCTTTTTATACATACTTTCACGGGGGTATTCAAGTGACTTGGCAATTTGATTCTACTAAGAGCTGTACACATCAGAAATACGCAATGGACTGTGGCTGCTCATCGTTTTGAGGTTCAAATCAGTACACCTAGAACGTCACTGTTTAAAAGAACTTTTTCATTAGGAGAACTGCGTTTATGTGGAATAAACTTCCTGAGAACGTTTCTCCAAATGATAATCTTCAGCGATTCAAATCCAACGCGAATCGCTACTTTCGTACAGTCACCGCTCTTAGAGCGCCTTAAGGATTTTCCTGTAGTGCTTGTGTTTTGTCTTTAACAAAAATATGGTAAGTGCAAATCATCTTCCAAAGGGCTCTCCCTTATCAAACACAAATGTTAACTGTTTTGTAAAGTAGTAGCAATGACTACATATCATACAAGATAGCAAGGATGAATAATATAACTAGTTATATCTCAATAAACGATTCAACAAAAAATAAACATTTCGTAAAGTAATAAGAGCGGTCATTTGACAACAGTTTGAGAAATGGGGGAGAAGTTAACTTTATGATGAACTATTATAAAAGCCATACTCCATAATGTTTTGATTAGAACTTCTTCGTTGTTTAAAGTAACTTATCAGCCTTGGTAACCAATCGTTGACCTTAAATCTAATGTGGACGATCGAGAACGTCCTTAGATAAGCCTTATTAACACCTACATTCACGTGATCTTACTGGAATAATCTAATGCGAAGGTGGGTCGGACGCGCTTTAATTGGCATACTCAAGTAGCCCATATCTGATGCGAATGCATCAGCAAAATAAACTCTTCTTTCCGAAGCACGGAAGACGACGACCAGTCGTACTGGTCCGGCGTTTGTATACGTCTTCCACAGCATACTTTACATGTTTCGCCAGTTTAAAGTTCATCGTGGTAGATTATTTACCATCAGAATTATCTCATTGGAGGTTATGATTCGAAATTAGGTTTCCAAGATAAGAGAACTCATGAATGAGTTATGGGTTGAAGCTTGAAGCTGTTAGGATGCAAATATGTCTTATTATCGCATCTATTTGAAAGTCACGTTGAAAGCAATGCTTTGATGAGGTGACAGAAATGTTATACAGGCCTAAATATGATACGAAAGTTCAGAGGGTGATTCGTTAGGTCGTTTAAAAACAGTTCTCATAAACATATATCCGAAGTTGCTCTTCTGAGATACAGAGCGTTGAAGTTTTAAAAAAGCGACATTGATAAAATATCATATGATTTGGTTGAAATTTATTTCAAGCCCTAACTTAATTGAAATTATTAGATCCAGTGGAGTGTCTGTAGGCACCACAGCCAACAATATTGGAAAAAAAAGTACGCCACTGATTTGTGGTAGTTTTTAATTTTTTTCTATTGATCAACTGAAAATACAACTTTTTTGTCGCTGACGTTTTCTTCATATTTAGCTTAGTTTTCGAAAAAAAAAATTTAAGCCACTTTGCGCATGAACACCTGCTTTGGAGACCAGCTGACAGTGATAGTGTTGACATCAGTGAGAATCAGTGTTGTCAATTAGCAGTGATTCCATCGTGAATAATTTTACTAACGTTGAAATGGCTGACATGCACTTTATTTATGGATTAACAAGTGGAAATGCGGAAGAAGAACAGAGTATTTACCAGGACAGATTTCTTAACAGAGTAATTCCATGTGCAAAAATATTTAGGACGCTACACGTGAAACTGGAAGTTTTAATAATATTTTGCAGGTGGTTGATTCATACGAAGGTACACAATAATGATTTTTTACCAAATATTTTATTTACGGACGAAGCAAATTTTTCACGAGATCCTATTATGAACTTTCACAATGACCATTTTTGATTGATGACTACCTAATTGGCGCATTTTTTCTATTAGCAAAATTAACAGGTTAATCCTAGACGGACTTTTTGCCAAATCACTTACCCATTTTGTTAGAAGTGCCGGGACTTGTAAGAGGCAACATGTGGTTTATGCCCGATGGAGCTCCAGCTCATTTTAGTATTCTTACTCGTCAGCGTCTCGACATTACCTAACTTAATCGCTGGATTGGACGTGTAGGACCTCAAAATTGGCTAGTTCGCAGTCCCGATATGAATCCTCTAGATTTCCATTTATGGGATCAACTGAAGGCTCTTGTTCATGAAACTTCTGCATTAGATGTGAATGACTTGAGGAATCGAATAATTAATATTTGCAACGTCATAAGGAATACTTCATGTATTTTTGAACGTGTCAGATAATTAATAAAAAATCGATTGCAGTCGTATATTTTATCAGAAGCTCAATTACATCAAGGTCAAAATTGTTTATTACTTACTTTTGGTTTTCATTTTATGTTATCCATGGATAGTTTATAAAAGTGATTTTACTTTCCTCGAAAACGAAAACCGATATGAAGATAACACAAGCGACGAAAAAGTTGTATTTTTAGTTACTTAATTAAAGAAATAAAAAACTGCAAAAAATTCACTGGCGTTTTTCCTCTCAATAGTGTTCGCTGTGGTGCCCACTGAGACGCCAGTGTACCTAATAATTTCAATCTAATTCAATGGACCTAACAACTTCAATTTAATTCAGGCTGAATAAGCGCCTTATCACTTCAAATAACTGTAGCAAATGTCAACCAAATCGGTTTTAGTATATTTATATTTTATAAATACCATACTTTTATTCACCGTCCTGTATCTCGTACATATGGTACATACGTCATATGGTAACTTTCATTTGCAAAATTGAAGAGCAACAATGGATAGTTCAATATAATTAATATATTGTAAATTAATTATGTAATGGTACATCTATACAATTGAGATATGAATACACACATATGTCAAATATAAAAATTTACTTATTATTTTTCACCACAAGTTGAACTTCCAAATTTCTTGTAGCAACCAAACACATATAGTCTGTAAATGAACCGAAAACATACTAAATTCTGATAGAACAATGAACATTGGGAATATAACGCCTAGGGTTTGAATTTCAAACGAGATTTTGAACGCCACATTGTCCACAAAAAAGTGTGAATTTGTTATCTCCGATCCAACTTCTATTCTCACTTCACACAAGCTACATACATACACTATATGTATATGTATAAGCAAGCATGTGCTGCTGGGTTTTTGTGGTTTGGCTTGGACGTATTTGATTATTACTTTCGAAATACTGTCAGGGAACATGTCCGAATAAGTTGTTCATTTCTGAAAAAAATTGTTTCAAGATTTTACTGATCTTGCCGGCTATATAGGACAAGAAAAGTTATGCATTTGTTTCAGTATCGATGGTTGACCATGTTTCTTGGTTAATGTTAGAAAATCGGACTTCAATATTAACTTAAAATTTGTTAACATTTTTTAGAAACCTCCAAAATACAACGTTACTTATTTGCCATTTAATTAATTTTCGAAATATATTATTTTTTATAATTTTGTTATTCACTAGATCGACAAAATCTGTGTTATTATTTATTTGCATTTGACTATGAAAATAAAGATGGGAATGTTTCAAAAGTATACTATTTTAAGAGCCACAATGATTTATATTCATTATCACAATGTATATCTATGATTTACAGAAAGCTGATAATTTGTGTACCCTACATGGATGACACATAATCCTATTATTCATTTCATTCTAAAGATCGCCAAGTTCTTTCAAAATTGAGTTCTTTCAGATATTTATATGAAACAATCGTCCATTCACACCTCTCTTAAATTGGGGTCGTTGTTGTTGTTTTGATAAAAAAATATATTCATACGCAAAAAAAAGTTTTCATGTTACTAAAGTTTTCATTTTGCCATTTTGAAAATGTAAATAATTCACAAAGTATCAGCAGACTTTGTTGCAACAATCTCGAACTATGTACCCTCCCACGTGAAGGCGCCTATACTCTTTTTAAAATACGAAGAGACTCGAACTTTATTCTTTGCATGAAAGACAATTTATTGTTACGAGTCAAACAATAATATAAACAGAGGAGTGTCCCAATAACCAAGAGGAACAGATAAAAGTAAATCAAATGATTCAGAGATGTGAACAAGTTGACGTTTTTCCTCACGTTTCAAGATACTGATCAGAACCTCCGGGCTATATTTTTTGTCTACAAAGGCAGACTTTGAGTAGGGGTTATTCTATTAAAAAGGATAATAGAGTCCTTCAACGAGTGCAGGTAGGCCGAGAAAGAATAGAAGTTTTTCTAAAGGGAAGTACTTAGTATTCATAGCCAGTCATTCTTGATGGGTTCCCAGAAAATCAAAAGAATTTCTATGCTAGAAATGAATTTGTTCTATTTGAACTGTTGATTTATATGAAAATGATTCAGTTCTAT
The DNA here is from genome assembly GCA_015342085.1 of Leptinotarsa defecta. Classification (NCBI taxonomy): domain Eukaryota; kingdom Metazoa; phylum Arthropoda; class Insecta; order Coleoptera; family Chrysomelidae; genus Leptinotarsa; species Leptinotarsa defecta. The sequence goes on along the minus strand of WOGO01004135.1, from coordinate 3,930 downwards.
TCTAATATAATGACTAGATTGGGAATTTGAAATTTTTAATAATTTATATCCGTTATGGTTCATAGCTATCCTGTCGCAGTGATGTGTGTCTCCATTACATTAGCGGTAAAAATTATTTCATATGAGCAGTTACAAAAAATCTGAAGGTTGGTTATGATATATTTACAGTACTATTCTAAGAGAATCCCCTACGGAAGATCAGACACAAAATTATATTCTGTCATCAATTTTTGAAAATTTTCGGATTAGTGAACATTGCCTTTTCATTTAATTTTTGAGATATTCACAGGATAAATTTGCAACGAGGTATTTCTGATGTGTATTCTGCAAACATTAATTATAGTTGTTTCCAATATGGTCGAGGATGTATTGCAATTCTTTCTTGTAACAATCGATAAAAATGCCAAGGACTTCCTATGAATTTTCACAGCGTTGTAGAATTTTGTTAAATAGCATCGGAGTATCTAAATGTGCAGTGGTAGTGTTCAAAGAATTCCTTAGTGAATGTTTTTTGCAAGATAAATTATTGCCTGGTGAAGTCGGTGTTTTAGAATAGTAAATGGGTGTAGTTTTCATACATTTTTCTCTTGGAGTTTTTCTCTCCTGAAAAAATATGACATTAGGATTTTCAAATGGGAAACCTTATATATTAATATACCATTCTAGACTCTTTCATTGAAAATTAAAATATATGAATTGGGAAAACATTCATGTTTATTTCAAAATGAAGGTATAGTAGAGTGTGTGATACTGAAATAATTTGTTTAGTGCAATTCCATAATAGTAGGCACTAAATTCTCAGAAATATTATTGCATCAAAACGAAAAACATTGTTGTTAAGTTTGTGACTCTATATATTTTATCATTAATTTTTCTCATTTGTTTAGTATAATTTCCATACGCTACTGCAAGAGACAGATTAAGACAAAAACGTGAGTCATTTCTGAGAATTTTGTGGCTACTATTTTAGAATTATAGTATAGTCGGGGATCTGTTCGTAAGTACAACAAATATTTGTGGAATAATTCTCTGAGTATGATCACATTAGAAAAAAAGTTTATGGGAAACAACTGAATTCAATTGAAATTTCAATCGAAATGAGCATTATCTGGAATAATTACAACAGTTTCGTGATGCTTCAAAATCAAAATGAAAATTACCATCTGATAACTCAAATAAGATAAAAAGAATGATCGAATTGGGCTCACTATGTGATTTCAAAAATAAAATAATTTGGTGTATCTACGCTGATTTTTACGATCGTAATATTTATCAACATTGTAATTTGACAACAAAAATATTATCAATTAACAGTAGTCCTGGAATAGTCTTTTAATCCTACTAGACGTCTTTGATATATGAAAATGTTTATTCACACTACACCAACCCAACAATGTTTTTCCTGAGTAGCGTGGAACACCGAACAAAAAGACTATTCCAGCGAAATGATGATGAAGTTACTAAATCCGGTTTTTGTCTCGAGGTATAATATAGTCGTTTATCATAGTAGGTTCTAGCCCTCGGAGGCCTAAGATACCCGATCTTGCTTTTATGGAGTTTTATTTAAATTTATAATTATTTCAGTCTTAATCTTAAATCTATCTATCTGCCCATCCTATTATCATTGGCGTACCGCTTGTTTGTTTATGTACAGCTTGGCAAATCTAGCTGTGCCTCTGAATATTGGATGCGCAGTAACTCTCAGCCGGCGAAGTTGGGGCGTGAGCTCATTAACATCGAGGATCTCGTGTAGAGAGAATATCGTGAAATTATTCTTTGTAGTGACGATTTATGCAAGCGGAAGCAACGGCAGACGGAATAAAAATTCCTGCGACGGTAATAAGTTATGGTAAAAATAGATAAAATCATAACTAATACTGCATTCCAACTTTGAAAGCCCAAGAACAGTAGCTGATATGAAAAAAATTTAATATGGTGATAAAAAAACAAGTAAAAAAAATTGAAAACTTTCAAAATAGTGACGGATGATGATTATTTGACAATTTTACGCAGATGCATAATTATTAATTTCCATATCCATACACTTGGGGAACTTCATGAAAATATCGTCCGATACATCGACTATCAGGGTAGCAGGGATTCTTTGCGAAAAGAAATTCATGAACTTAGATTTCGATAGAGAAATGTGACAAAATAACAGAAAAATATTGATGGAACGCCAGCCTATTCGACTACTTTGGATAGAATTCTTGAAGAAAATGCGGACCTATAGTGAATGTCGACCTATTATTTATATAGATTGAACACATATTAACGCTACATACACCCACCAAAAAGGTTACAGTGATCATACCTTAGAAGGTCTTAAACTTGTTAGTAAGGACAACACCTAATCATAATAAATACTTGGTGGTGAAAATGGGTTTGCGCATGATGCTTACATTAAATGGAAATCGAATTGTAATACCGGTGATAATAATTATAAGAAATGGGTGTGGGAATATTTGTTTCGGATTCGCCGTTGTGGTGATCGCTAAAGCATCATATCATAATACACAAATCGACAAAAAGTCAACGACATCAATGAAAAAGCCGATATGCAATCATGGTTATCAGAGAGGAGTATTCCATTTGGAAAAAACATGCTGAATTTTCTCGTTACATATAATAGACTGTTTTTTTTCACAAGTATATTCTAACTTCACATCACTAATTATTATTTTATGTTGTACCTATCGTATAATTTAAAACGTGTTAGTTAATGTTTGAATAATTAAAATAGAAATTTTCGAGGAGATATTGGAATATATTTGTGATGATAATTGAATAATGATGATAACATGGTTCCAATATTTTTAAGAATATATTCCAAGCAGATATACTACGATAGCAGTGGGGGGAGATTCAGAAAGCGTGTTTATAAAGTATCAGTATTTAGATTTATGTGTACGTTTGTGCAAAATGTTATTCCGTTGTTTAGTTGAATAAAATTTTTATGATTATTTCGGATTATTGATATCTCAATTTTCTATATGGCATTTTCATGTTACAGACATGTAATCTATTCAAATATAAAAAAAATTATGGTTTAGGTTACTCCCCTTTTTTACCCATTTTCACGTTATTACCGTCATATGATACATTTCAAAAATGAATTTCGATGACAAATAACATTTCGTATTTGTGTTCATTTCTGTAGGAATCAAATAATTTCAAAGGGTTTAGGACCGTCAGTATTTTAAACTGAAACGTTCTTGTTTTATTTTTTCCAATTCGATAAAAAAACCTTCCAAAACATAAAATAACATTATTATACCACGACCTATAGCGGTCAGAAGCTTACTGTTTAGCGTGAGTGATTTTTCTACTCATTTAATCGACAGATTCGTGAGGGTTGGTTCGATTGTAAACTGTGGAATTTTCGATTTTCTCAATGTATCGTTCGACACGTGCTAAGAATTGCACATTAAAGGGTAATAACTCGTTCATCATTGGTTTGCACCAATGTATCAGAGATAAGTGAGGTTAAGTTGAAGAGCAATTGAATCATGTAAATTGAATAAAGACGATATTATTATAAAATCGCTGGGTCATCTATCAGATCTCTACAGTACAACAATAACCTCAAAAATATTTCAACAAGTTTTAGGTTGTACATTGAACGTTATCATGTAATTCAATAGATTTATTTCACGTGCATACCTTTTTGTTACGCCCATGTTTTTCAAATTCTTTCTATATCAGGTTAGGCTATGGTCCGGAAGGTAAATTATTATTTTTTTATCGGACAAGACTAAATAAAAGGTCCACATGTCCATTCCACCATAAATTTTGGTCCAAGCAGCATCGAGCATAAAAATATTTGTAAACACTTGGAGTAAATTCGAATTTAAATGTGTTTTAGAAAATATTAGTTGGGTGATAATTCACTTCAGAACTGCCACACAATATATTTGTTACACGAGCTTT
>WOGO01004134.1:0-13560 GCA_015342085.1 Leptinotarsa defecta | reverse complement strand
ATTATTCCGTACCAACATTATTAAAAATACGTAGGACATTGATGCTATCAATATCTGACGCGTTCGAGTATGTCCATGCAACAGTATTTTTTTACATATTTAAAAATCTATAGCCGCTTCCCCCACCGATGAAAAGGTATATAATATCTAACATTTTTTTCTTCCTATCATCTAAGCTTTGCAACCTAATATGTCTCAATAACGCTCGAGTAAATCCCCATTTTGCATCGTGGGCTCCCCTGCTATTAGGCATATGAAGGTATTTTAGACTTTCTGAATTCTTATATTTGTTGTGGAATTGAGACAAGAGCCATATGTTTCAGTATGAAAGTATCTGTAAGTGTGATTTTTACTCAAACTTCACAATCGAGATCAATAATCTCAGATACCATTCAATGATCTTCTTTCGTAAAAAATCTACCGCTTTGGTGCCACCTGACCCAGTTGCGAAAAAAATGTTCAATATGAGCGAGTGAACAATTTTTTATTCATAAACTTATGAAAATTCTTGATTTTTTTATTAAATCGTTTATCTATACAGTTCAGAAAATATCATCTGGCAACAAAGCAGAGCAGATATTATTTTATCGGGAAGTTGCTGGTATATAGTGATCAGTTTGGCGCTACAGGAAGTCCGAGTGTCGCGGATTCCTGTGGGGTTCAGCAGAACAGTTAGTGTTCGTTCCAAAGGGAGGTCAATGCCATATATTTCTTTGTTATGGCTATCCCAAAAAGTTAAATGTTTTAGGCCCACTTTAATCAAACCGGTGTTGACTATTGATTAGCCGACGGTTAGTTAACGAAGGGTAACTCAACAGATCTTCTGGTCACGTGTCTTTCACGACCAGTAAATGACAGTTAGAAAGTTACCAAGAAGCAGAGTTCCCAACTAGCAGAAAGTGTATCGTTCCACGACCACTTATAATACTCAGAAGTAGTGAACATCAGAATATTCTTATAGTATTGTGTCAATTGCTATCAACCTTTGATTATTTATCAGTGTGATGATAGATGTGATTGGATCATTATGAATCTGCTTCTGAAGTGAAACGTGTAAGATCTTCAAATTTCACAAATTCTGAGAGAGTTATTTTCACTGAGCAATTAAAAATATATTCAATGTGATAAGAACATATGTTTTCAGTAACTATGAGAAAACTAAAAAGTGACATGAAATGTACGAAAGCTAAATACTGCAAGTGAATCATACAAATTGTATATGATGATATACCAAAACATAATATGAAATTTTTTGAATATAGAAGTTGGTCAAACGTGTCAAAATCAACATTTGTCAATCCTGTGAAATTCATTGAAGTTGTAGTATGCTATAAGGTTGTTGTTTCAAAAGTTTTGTCCGTGTCAATGTCGTATGTTTTCGTTAATTTTGAAAAAGCAACAATACAGTAAGGTAAATAATGTCCTGTTCTGAATGGGACCTTTATCACTGTTCATATTTCTCATGGCAGACTTTATTATTTCTAGACTTCCTAGCGTCATTAATCGCTTTCAACAATTTAAAACAGTTTTCATTTATTCTATATCCGTTCTACAAGGCGTGTTGATGGACTCTAGACTTTTCTAGTCTCTGAAATAGGACATGTGCTGCATGTTCTTAGAAACGAGTTTTATCAATATCTCCCTCAGTCTGACCGATGAATTTTTTGTCATAGTTCTCAAAGCTTATTTCATGAATCCCCATTATCTTGCCTTCAGGGTTACCTGATATTTGCTGAAGTGAGGGAGAAGTTTTGGAGGCTACTTTCACGTACGAAATTTCAAGAATATGGTGTATTTTTGTACATATGTGAGGATAATAAACTTTGAATCAATGTATTAATAATGATTCTCAACAGTATAATATCTATCTTTCACAAGAGTTCAACGATAATCTTCAATGTTCATTTGAGCAAAGAAATCTCATCCAAACAAACCATACAAGTTTCACAGTGCGCCTCTGGCATATCGCTTTCAGACCCACTATCTCAGCATGTTTCTCAATGTTCAATCCAATATGTCCTCAAAAATATATAGCTTGACCTACACTGCTTCACTATCAGCTTATAAAAATGAAATATGGCGGAAGACGACCAGGGTGAGGGATCGTATTAGTTGTATCTTGTTTTATTTGTCATATGCACCTTTGGAAACTGATTCATACTGTCGGTAGAACTGAATGAACATGTAAGTTATTTTGAATATGATTGATTTTTATTCCGAAATGGTTTTTACGAATTAAACACATGGACATCCATTGTATGTCTGATGGATAACCGAAATGGACTTTACGGGTGAAAAAGTGACGTCTAATGTATTTCCATAATCCACCGACTTAGACATACAAATGATATTCATTTTTGAATCCTGGAGATGTTTGGTCATGAATTTTTCACTGAAGAGTCAGAAAAAGAAATAAACAGAATTCGACTGGGCCTTTTGAGAACATGAACTGGACATTGAGTGGACTTGGGCGTCCTTTTGACGTCCTCTAGAACCGATTTGATCGATTCCGAAAAATCATAATTGCATTAATGGCAACATTTGTATTCAATGGAATATTTATCTATAGTTTTTTTTTTCATAAATACTGGCGAAGAATACAAAGCTCATAGAAGCTCATAAGTACGATTTTAGTGCATCCTGAAATTCATAGTATCTACCCTGACCATCAGAGATCGATATCAGTACGATGTTGCTTTTTAATGTAGGTAGCAGAAATGGGTAGTAGTCGTTGACAATCAGTCTGACTTTCAATTTATTTTAATTAAATTTTGGCTTACCTATATCCCGACTTTCATATGATCCGGCAGGCTTTCCTCGTCGGGTGAGTGGAATGCCTAAATAAATACCTTATCAATCGAACAAAATGGTGAGGATATTTTCTATTTCACCAAGAGTCTGACCAGCCGACGGTAATTGTCAAGAGTCTCGGGATGTACCTTGTAGGTTGACAGCTTAAGGGAATTTGATATTCTCCTCTGCTGCCAAGTTGGTCAGTTGTACCTATTTGTCCTTCTGACGGACGACAATGGGTGGAAATCGTACTTCCGGGTGGACGTTCTGCCGAAGTAGGGCAAGGGAATCAGGCACTTGTTCCTGGACAGTTGGAATGTAACTGTCGGAATTTTTCGAATGACTGTCACTAGACTCTTTTTGGACTGTGTCGATTTTTTGTTAATTATCGTATTCGCGGGGTGCTGACTCCTCACGACCTTGATTCAGGGACTGTTCCGACTTGGAATAGTAGCTGTGAGCCTCTTGCCTCACATTGTCAAGAACGATTTTCAGCTTCTTTGTTTCAACCTTTTGATGCTTTTCCTGATGAATCCAGTCGTCTAATTTACGTCTGGAGACGTCAGGTAGCGAAAGGAAATCATCATTGAAATGTTTTTTTGTGCGCAGAAGAGAAGGGGAACGGATACTATCATTGTCGGAGACAGGTAATTATAATTGTCCGGCAGACGGAACATGAGCCACATCGCTTGGTCGACCTGTCAAATTATGACAGGCGGCCCCGGGATCTGGCCCTGCTTCACCTTGCAGCTCTGACGGGATCAAGCCCAGAGAGGAGAGTTGTTGGCATAGAATGCTATCAACCTCAGCTCTGTCCTTACCGGCCAGGCCACAAAGCAGTTCCTCGATTTGCTTAGACTCAAAAATCGACGGAAGATACCAGTACCAAGCGTGACTAAAATGGATGCAAAAAATGATGATTTAGAGCGTACTCACCAGAAACTATGACAATCTGCTCACCACAACACATGCATCAACTATCACAAGCCAGAAACTACCGGTGAACGGCTGATCATCAACCAGAATATTTTTTCGTGAAAAATCACAACGCAGCTCGAAACTTGACTTCGCTGTTCCGTTGCTACCAACGTAATGTGCTCCCCAGTTTTGTTGGTTACCACATTCAAAACCAACATCATACTGCCATCGCTCTATGGTGGTCGGGGTGGGTACTACACATTTCAGCATAGACTGAAATTGTACTTACAAGCTTTTATAGGCTTTTTATTTTCTGGTATTGATATACTTTCATCTCCTGTTGAATATACATCTAGAAGATTGGGAATTGTCAAATTTTTATGTGAATCGAAACAACAAACATCAACACACATTGACACATGTGTCAATGAGATAAACAACAACATGAGTGAAGGAGAGCTGTGGTACTTCGTCCAAAGACAATCTCAATATATAGAAAATAACACCTTTTTTGAGTAATTTTCAACAAAATTGAAAAAAAAAAACCTGAATGAAAGTGGCTCACTTTTCATTTGTTTCTTTATTTGTAGCTTCTACTTTTCTTGGTATAATTTAATTGAATTCAGAAATTACTTCAAGCGTCTTGAAAAATTCTTCGATAATAAAATTAACACTGACTTTCTGCCGACGATAGTTGTTAATTATAGGTTGAAACAGAAAATATTTTTACACTCAGAGTTGCTTTTTATGGAACTTGAATTGCATTATGCAATTATGAAATCAAGAAACGAAAGCAGTTTTTTACATGCAAACAAAACCATTTTTGAGAAGTTCAAAATGGAAGGAATATCCTAATTATGTTCATCAAATGAATTGTCTTTATGAATTGGCAATATTAGTTGGAAAACTGAGGAATTATCATTTACAGTTATTATTGATTACTTATGACAAAAAATAATACTACGTACAGTGGCGTAGCGTGAGCTTTCGAAGCTTGGGACCGACCGGCCCCAAAAAATGTTATTGCAGAAATGCTGCTGGAAAATAATGTCATAAGAATCAAAGTATGAATAAATCAGTAACAATATGATCATTCCCAACTTGAGAGCCACCGTTAGACAGCTGTTTCAGCCCGTTGGGCATCATCAGTATCGGACAGGCAGTCCTTGATTGAAGACAAAATGTGAAGGACCAAGATGAGTACTTGATGAATATAACCGCGCAAACACAAGCAAGATATGAGTGAAATAACCTATTGGTTTGCCACACAAGTTATATAGCTTGCCAAGTTTTTATGTTGGCATCGGTGGTTTGATCAATCTTCAAAACCGACAACTGCGTTAGCAGAAATTTGGGAAGCTCTCCTGGAACGCCATCGGAAACCGTCCACATGTTTGTAGAAATGATATAAAATCAAGAATCTAGCAGTCAAGCTGCTGGAAAGTACTTTCATAAAAATCAAAAAATAAATAGGTGAGAACTATTTTGATCATTCCCAATTTTATTTCAACTTAGGAGTCACCGGTAGACAGCTGTTTTAGCCTGTTGGGAAACATCAGTACCGGACAGACTGTCCCCGATTGAAGACAAAAAATGAAGAACCAAAAAAAGTACCTACTTGTTTGAAATAACTGCGTGAATGCTAGCGGGATACCGGTAGAATCATCTATTGGTGTGACCCCTCAAGTTAGTTTGTCCAATTTCATGTCGGCGTTGGTTGGTCAAATCACCAAAGCTGATATAGACTAGAGTCAATTACAATTTCTTAACACAAGTATCAAAAAAACTTGACTACTGAATTAACGTTGCAATCGTTGATTACCGACAAATATGGGCCTCACCTTTAGCCGGGATTCAATAATTTTATAACAGCAATTGAGATGAACTTGAATTAATTCTACCCGGCATCTTGCAGGGTAGACTTAACATCAAAGAGATCAGTAGATCCCACCTCGTAACTGTCTCTCTTTCGTAAGCTAACTTATCCTTTCGCTTGGCACGTACGTAACGTTAGGCGCGCAATTTCGAATATCTAAGTATTTTTTCACATTTTCCAAATTCATGAAATGGTGCTTCCTGTCGCCCCCTTTCGTCTGCCGCCTAGGGCGGTGGCCCCCACTGCCCCCTCAAGCTACGCCACTGAATACGTAGAAATTATGTAGTAGTAGTACTACTATCTCTAGAAGTCAGTAATGAAACACATTCGTGTTTTTCTTTACATCCCAAAGATGAAAAACATGGCCTAAGATGAAAAACAGAGGTATCTTCACGAACACAGTGATCTGTAAACTACAGAAAAATACTCCAAATGATTTGAATACATCAGAACTTCAGTATAACTTTTCGAAAGGCAAACGTCTAGAATGAACAAATTATGAACTCATGTTAATAACTTCATACTGAAACAATTAACATATAATATGAATAAAGTGAATACTATTCTTGGTTATTTTCATCTCGATGGAGCAGAAATTGATATCGAAGTCAAATTTCAAATAGAGCTTTTATTACCATATAATGAACTTTTTCTACTATATATACTGTTCACAGTGTATATATAAAAAAATTTTTGAACACAGCCTGCTTTGCGATAACTTCAATAAATATCTGGTAATCTGTCACTTCGCTAATTTTCAAAACTGATTCATTAAATTGTTTGGGTTCGCCAGCAATGAAACGCCGTTTCAAAATTCATAGTGTCGCCTATCGCTAGTTAATTGCTGTCAAGAAAATCCTCTAAAATGCGATGCCGATAAATTCTTTCACCAACAGTTGGTTGCAGTACGTTTCTCTTAACGACTCAAAAACGAAGTAAGGCAGAATAAAACCGGAGCCAAATATACCACGTCAAATTTATTGAGTACTAACTCACAGAAATATACTGCTAATTTATTTGAAAAACTCAACAAAGCAAACTGCTACGATTTTATTACCGACAAAATAGTTCGTGCAGCAATTTCCTAGCTGAACCGCCATCAAACAGGAATAAAAACTTGGGAAAACACGGAAATTTTGCGGAAATGTAGTTTCTTCGAATTCCCAATCAATGGCTACGTATTAGGAGATGCTACGCAGAAATTAGGTATTCAGTTATATGTGAGGTTACAGTTTTACTTATTTTTCAATAATATTCAATTGTGTTTTTATGTTGGGAATGTAGCATTTTCCTTGACAGTATTCGATACCCTGAGGTTATATTTCATCTGTAATTTCTTTTCGGTACTCAAATACTAGGTGGGACGCCATTTGATTCAATTATCATTTTGATTGAGCTAACTGAACAAACCTTCCTGAATTTTCTTCACTGACATTTTTTGAAATGTTTGGTTAAGACTGATTTCAATGAATTCAGTTTAAACGCAATCTAAACTGATCTCCAACTCTTAACTCTTTTATTATGTGTTATTGATGACTTGTTTATTTTATGGTAATTCATGATCACTTTAATGAAATGAATAAAACCCTAATTACCACTGGTAATTAGACAAGAGTGTTTTATTCATTTCATTAAAGATGTCAAATCTTATGTCTTTCTATATTTTACGTCTCTTCTGCTGATATTCTCACATTTTTCCATTTAATCTATAAACTTCGTTATTTTAGATGATTCTTTGACATATGGAGACCCTAAAGTTTACGATCTCTGAAAACATTACCCATCACGTGCACTTATCGTGATTTCTCTCAGTTCAATCTATCAAATTTTAAATAAAATATGAAAGCTCCGGCACGGAACTCAATGCAGCTGAAAGCATTGATGAATAAGTAGATATTCTCAACCGCCATATACTCGAATTATCTGATAGCCATGCTCCTTTGATGTCACCAGACCCCCAAATATTAAAAATATTAAATTTGTGATCAATCTCAGAGACAAAGCACTATTGGAGTACAAAGTTGTAAAGAAAAAAAAATAAAGGCATTGAGGCATCGAAAAGTGTACTTATAACAAAAACTAAAAACCTTTAACATTAAAGAAAGGTTAAAAATTCTTGAAAAGTTTTAAATAAATGAAAATTCAAATTGTAGTATAATTCGAACCATTCAAAACGAGATGAATGTTGATGTATAATCGGAAGATTATAAATGTAAAAAACTCGTTCGACCAGGCAAGACCTCAAAATCTCATCGATGAAATCCCATTTTCCAAAGAGAACTTTATTATTGAGCAACATCAGTTTCAGTTTGAAGAACTGGACATTGATCTAAGACAGTTTTTTGGTATCCGAGAAGATTGGTGAGAACCAGATGAATCTCACTCTTCCCAGATTATTGTGTCCTTGTATACAAAATACAGATGTCTGATAAATGAAGAGCATATGAATTTATCGAAAGAGTTTCTAATACAACCAGTTCCAAAGAGCAGCTCTGCATGGAAGTATCAATGACAGATTAATTACAATTCTGCCAACCCTATCTGAGTCAGTGAAACGGGCTGTCGAGTTTTGATTACGAAATCACCTGAAAACAATCACCATTCTTTCTTTAGTACAAATAGGATTTTGACCGGAGTACAGTTGTGGTACAGTGCTTCTCAACATAACAGACAATTTTGTTAAAGAACTGGATAGACGAAAAAATGGTATCGTGACATCTGTAATCTATACAGGAAGGCATTTGATATGCTTCATCACGCGATATCTTTGTTTCACTTCATAGGATTCGATGATCACATGCTAGTTTTCTTCCTCAACTCAGTTGGCCGTATCTAGCGGAAGTATAGTACGTGAAGTTGAACAAGGTTCAATACTCAACCCTTTTATTCACAGTAATCTATACATATACCTTTGCAAATGTTTTTAATTACTGGCGTATTCATATACATGCAGATGATACTCCACTCTATAGTTTTTTAGTTCTGAAACAATATTGGGATCTCAATAATCTTCTTCTGTTGTCTTGTTTTGCTCGATAAATGAAAATGATGTGAGAATACAACTGAAGTTAAAGTAACTTGTCATAACAAAAATAATTCTTCGATTGATGACCTATTTATTTTGTAGAAATTTATATTGAATGTAAAGGGTGAAGGAATTGTTACTTGAGAATGGGCTAACAAACCGAAACCATTCGTAACAAATGATGAACTTAGAAGAAATTAGACAAAAGTTATTTTCTTTATTCATTGATAATGAAGAAATATATATATATATTTTGAAAGGTGCACTTTTTATCTTCGTATACTATTGAGTGTACTTTAAGCTTTTAAAAATGTATTGCGGATTCTTTTCTTGTCGAAACTGTAGTTTTACAGTTTGTTACTGTAATGTTATATTTGTATAATGGAAGTATGTATATTCGAAACTAGATTTTTTTGATCCTAGGTCACTATACCACATACTGTGAGGGCCTTAAAAATGTAGAAATCGCATGTCTGTTAAATATTTTTGATTATAGAATCATTTTGTTAACACAATATATTTTTCCTCTAACTGAACTTTCTTCGATTAAGTTTACTAGCGAACGTTTTTCCTTAGAGTGACCATTTTATCCCACACTCTCCTATTTGATATTTACTGATACGTCGTTGAAAGTGAAGAATAAACAGCAGAAAAGGATTTATAAATCAGTTTTCTTGTGTTTGACTCCATTCGTTTCAGTATTGAGGCAATTCAAACTGAAATTATTTTCCCTGAAATTTCTCCTATTCCTGTACTACGAGACGAACAAAGAAATGCAGTTCGAAACTTTCAGAGATGCACTGAACTGAATGAGCGGTGTCATGATGAGGTCAATACACATTCGAGAAATGGCAACTGGAAGTTTCTGATAAAATTCAAAAGAGGATGACTTGGACTTTCTAACAAAATTCATATTTCATTGGATCCGTCATGAGTTTTTTCGAACGGATGAATGTGGACGATAATCATTTTTTTATATTTTGTTTTGGCGAAATATTTGCCGAGCCAAGAAAGTTCGCTACAACTTGCCAAGTTCACTGACATACAAGATAGTAATAGTTTCTGAAGTGGTTTTTAAATGTTTTTCGATAATTTCTCAATGGGTTTGGCAACGTTACTCTTTCAATCGACAAACGATTATGTAGAAAGTAGTTAAAATGAATAAATCATGACGGAGTACAGAACGAAATTGATTCTGGTAATCATTGTCATGCTATGTGGAAAAAATTAAATGAAAATAAAAAGAAGCAACCTAACTAAGTTTGAATAAAATTAACTGAAACGTAAGAAATATAGTCATTGATTGCCATCACCGTTCATTAAGATATACAAGTCTCTTGTTTTGTTAAAAATGTTCCTAATAATTGAGGTCATATATATGGAAGTCTTTTGATGGTTTTACAGTTTCGTTTATTGATTCAATTTGAAAGAGATATATCAAAGATACATTTTATAAAATTTGATACTGATTTTTCGTTGATAATGCACCTTCATGACATTTCAACTGACATTTATCTACCATGTTTGCAATTTAAGGTAAATTTGCGACTCCCATTTCGAACTACTAAATAAAATCGAATTATTTTTTCATCGTACTCAGAAAGTGCGCAAATGAACTCGTACTAGTATTTTGCAGACTTTTCAACCTGTCTTATGAGAAACGGGTTTTTCCTTCTTTTTGGAAGATTGCTCGCATTCAGCCTATTCTCAAAAAGGGCAAGAAAAATCTTCCAAATAACTATAGACCAGTCACTTTGCTATCAGTGATATCAAAACTCATGGAGAAAGTCGTAAACCACCATATCCTCAAAAATTTAGAAGGCTTCAACTGCTTGAGCGATAATCAATATGGCTTTCGGAACAAAGATCAACAGGCGACCTTCTATCGTATGTCAGCCATATTTTGAACAACTCAATCGAGAAACATGGAGAATCAAGAGCTGTTGCACTTGATATTTCTGAGGCCTTTGCCGTGTGTGGCAACAGGGTTTGCTGGTCAAATTTCGATGATGTGGCTTGTCGGATAATTTTTGTGTATGAATCTTCAGCTTCCTGAAAGAAAGTTTCCTGCAAGTGGCTGTCGATGGATATCTCTCGAACACTTTCACCATCAACGCTGATGTTCCTCCATATCGTCTCCAACCCTCGTTTTATTGTATATCAACAACTTATTGGAAAAAATCAAGAATCCACTATATTGCTTTGATGACGACAGTACACTTGTCTCGTCATTTCATTTTGATTCCAGGATATCGGCTACGGAGGTACATCTTCACCGGCAGCAGGAGGTTGTATATCTTAATGAGAATCCAGAAGTGATTTCGAATTGGGGTGAAAGTAACTAGGTTCAGTTCAATGCTACAGAAACCCAGGCAACGGTTTTCTCTAAGAATAAAAATGTCTCTGAACCGAATATAATAATGTCAGGTCAGACAATTACGTTTTCTGCTTCTATAAGTTTGTTTGTGGTTAAAAAGGACACCAATATGTCTTGACACAATCATGTTGCTGGAATTGTGGAGGCCGCTTCTCAAAAGCTTGGAACAGTGTTCCGAATCAGAAAACTGTACAAACCCCAGCATCTTTTGATGTTTATAAAGCTCAGATCAGACCTTCTTTGAATAGCGGCGGAGTGTGATTGCTCATCGTTTTGAGGTTCAACTCAGTAGACCTCGAACTCAATTTTTTAGGAACTCTTCCATCTGAAGAACTGCGTTTATGTGGAATAAACGTCCTGAGAACGTTTTTCCACAACGATTTAATCTCCAGCGACTCAAATCCAATGTGAATCGCTACTTTCATACACTCTGAGTGCACCTTAAGGATTTTTCTGTAGTGCTTGTGTTTTATCCTTAAGAAAAAATCTGAAAAGTGTTTGCTGGTCAGGCCGTGAATCCGAAGGATCTAACCAGCATTCCATTACATAATGACCACTTCATACAACCTTGAAATGAGTGATCTTTGGTACAAAATTACTATGTCTTGGGAAGACAATGCGAACCAAGATAGTGGTCTTCTGCCTTTGTCTGCCGAAGATTTTTGAAGTCTTGAGACAAGCTATTGTGATCTTGAGATCAAAAAATAGTGGGGGCATCTTCTTACCTATAACTTTCACATTCAGAATAACCATTTCAACAGATTGGTTTGTGTGGAGATTACGCAATTCAGAAAGTAAATGTAGATATTTTTTATATTTCCTTTTTTATGGACGATATTTACTTCACTCGGAAACGGAAACTCATTGTATCTCAAGTTGATGGTGGAAAATTATTACATTAAACCTATTAGCTTCCATCTGGAAATGAGTAGTTTCAATGCCGAGAATCGCACGTTGACAGGCAAGCCAGGCAAAGCCGAAGGCTTGGATATAGCACCTTGCATAGAGTCGGAAACTAAACCAAGTTAATCGACCCCACGGGTAGCTACCTTGAAGAGAAATACTTCCACTTCAGCATAGTCACAAACCATGTAGAGGAGAAAATTCGAAGTCTCGATGACTTCACAGACTACATTCAGTCCCATTCGGTTGTGTAGACTCTTCAGCTTCAAATTCCACAGCCTCCTTATGATCGTGGAAGTACAACATTGGAAAGGGCGATCAAGATTGTAAACACCTATACATGAAGCCGCATTATTTTTCGGGTCTTCACATTAAATTGGTGCAGCTCCAAATGTATATTTCAATGAAACATTTATCATTCGTATAAAAGACTTGAGTTTACATAGAAATTTCGATTTCATCAGTATTGAATGAATTTAAATTATGATATAAAATGAAGTTTGTGTTGACCATCCTTGAAGAAGGTATCGTACATGTATTGCGGTTTTGGGAACTTCTTTTTTTTTGTTTTCATCATTATTCCGGCTACAGTAGCAAATCAATACAGCATCTTCCAACAGGGGCTTTCGAACTTTGACAATTGGTAACGGCCATCTTGTTGAAGATGGGCGTTACCTGTTAAATTAATTTTCATAGATTTAATCTGTTTTGCCAAATAACAAGGGACGGATATAGCCTTCAACAATATGTGCAAATAATAAAATTGTTTTGTCAAAATGAATGTTCTCTTCGGGCAACGTACCGCGCTTCGCCCATTTCGCTATCTGTGAGAGTTTGCAGGAGAATCCCAGGCAGTCGATTTCGCGTCGCTCACAAGAACTCGACCTTGGGCCTGCACCCGTACAAAATTCAACTGGCCCAGGAACCGAAAATAAACGACCATAGACAACGTGTTGCGCTGAATGGGCTCTGGAGCAGTTGACCACTAATCTTAATTTCCATCGAAAAATCATCTTCAGCGATGAACTCCATTTCTGGAGAAATGGGTACGTGAACAAACAAAATTATCGAATTTGAGACGAAACCAATCCACATAAGATCCAAAAGAGGCCAACGCATCTTTTAAAAATCACTGATTGGTGTGAATTTTGAGAACTATGTTGGCCAGGCCATATGTGTCAGCGGCGAGAATTATAGGTCGATGATTACCAACTTCTTTTGGCATGAATTGAATGATCTGGATACCAGCGACATGTGGTTTCAACGCTTCGTGTCACACATAGGCAATGCACCAACAAATAATAACCCTAATACAACAAGAATATCTAATGACATTTCAATTGTTTCACCTATGTTTTTTGAACCTATTTCTATATCTGAAATGGAAGATATTATTGATCAACTCAATCGTAACAAAGCATGTGTATTTGATGAAATTTCTGTAAAAACTGTGAAATATATATGAGGCTTACGAACTATCTGGAAAACAATAACCTTCTATATAAAAGATCTAACGACACAAGAGACAGCGGTAATGGAGGTAGAGTCGCAAATCCATATGGAAATTGATAAAAATAAGAAATGTTGTCTCTTGTCCCTCGATTTGTGTAAAGCTTTTGATTCAGTTGACCATAGTATATTGTTAAAAAAATTATTCAATATTGGAAT
>WOGO01004133.1:3296-13560 GCA_015342085.1 Leptinotarsa defecta | reverse complement strand
AGGAGATGTCTCCCAGCGACCTGTCCACCTTCCTGGAAAGGACAGGATGGACGATGACCTAGGAGGACAACTCCTCGGGAGGATGTACAATGGGTCACATGTGGCCTAAGTGCGTGGGCTTACACTCACCCTCCCTACTCTACAGATACAGATACCTATACTGGTATGGACACACCTGAAAAGGCAATTGTATAGCAAAACACAGTATAGCATGTTATATTTTGAGGAATTTTCATACAATTTCTGAACTTATCACTTCGCGAGAAAACTTTTCACGGAACTCGTTAAGATTGAAAAAATTGGTTCTATGATTTGATTAAAAAGACTTCCAATGAATATTCGTTCAAATATTTTGTGAATTATCACAGATAAAAAGTTTTTGAATACTTTTCATAGATCCCATTAAGGGTATGTATAAATATTATCGGCAACGTGGAAAATTTGCTATCAACTTTTTTTTTGTAAAATAATTCTTGTATCATCAAACATCATGCACTTACAAATGAAGGAAGCAATTTAAACTTTAAAGAGATATGTAGTTATACACAGAAGGTTCATTCAGATAGAAACTGAAAGAAACAAACCTTTCAGAACAATTACTTTTTTGTGAACATTGAATTTTTCTAGGGACAAAACACAAGCACTACAGAAAAATTCTCAAGGCGCTCTAAGAGCGGTGCCTGTGCAAAAGTAGCGATTCACATTGGATTTAAATCGCAGGAAATTACACGAAAAGCATTTGATCTATTTATTACACGAAATAAAAATACTTTCAAAACAAATACTTCAATGTGAACACCGAATTATATACTTGTTATGCACTGTTTGGAACCTTTGATGTAGTAATGAATATTACTGGAGTTTAACCCAACACCAAACTGTTATTTTCAACATCTCGACACGTGTTTCAATCACCAAGTGAACATCATCAAGAGGAAGATTATATGAATTATACAAAAACACTTCAATCTATTCAGTTTCATTATGGATATGAATCAGATATCCTTTCTTTCAACAATGCATAAATGACTTTCAGGGAAAGAGAGGCTTTGGCTTTTTATTTCTTCATGCCCCACATTTTTGTTCAATAATGAAGAATTGGAAAGACAAACACTTTTTTTCCAATTTTATCATTTTCAATTTCTGCGATTCATTTCCTTGTTTAGAAAATATTTAATTTCAAGCGAGTCGATTTTTTAGTGAAAAATCGACGAGAAGTCTTTTTTTGCTGATTGTCCATTTTTCTCGTATTCAAATGGCTTCTGATCACACGCAAATACTAAAAGTGAAAAAAAAATTAAACTCGACTCTCTTTTTGTTTGACAGTTACCTACTGTGACAAAATAATAAGAATGAGAGACAAGAAAGAATTTTCAGAGAACTTTCATTCTATGGTTTCCGCTCCTAGACGTTGTTATTATAATAGCCATTGGACTTCATTATATTATAGGATGTTCTATACATACGAAATTTATTATTCAAAAGTTTACGACTTATCTAAAAATACTTTACGAAAATATAAAAAAATTTATGATACAAGTGCAAGTTTACAAAAAGAATTCCTTAAGTTTTTGTAATAGCAACTGAAATGAATTCGAATGAACCCACGTTCAAATAAGAGTGGTTATTGAAATTGAAAGCCACTACTTGACGATTAATCTCAACCTTGATGAAAGTCTAACTAATTTAATATAAAGTTGAAAACTGTAGACGTCATCTGCTCGTACTTCCTTATGCAAAAACGGACAAGTCAGGCTAATCTAATTGCCAATATAATATATTAATTGAACGGGAAAATTGTATCCAGCTTTATTTTACCCGATTGAACTGTTCTCCAGTTCATTTCATTAGTGGACAACGCCTGGGGCATAATAATCCTTTATGTCTGCCCTTCAGTCCTCTAATCCAACTGATAATTTAAATCACTGTAAGATGTTGGAAGTTATATACCAACTGATGTATGGAGAACAGCGTATATCAGTGGCCTCGACAAAAAAATGAATTGATGAAATTATAGTTGAAAAAGAACTATTGTCCATATTATATTAAAATGCAGCTCGTTTCACTGAATATGTAGTTAACAAGATAGCATAGAAACGAAATATTATTATTCTGCTTCTGCCCCCTCATCATTGCGAACTCAATCTTGTTTGGGCTCAAAAATGTCGATTCCGAAAAATGGCGTAATGTAATGGATAATAAAAGAAAAGGACAACATGTGGACATTAGACCATTTGGTTGAAAAAATTGTAGAATCTTCAATCATTACATTTGACGAATATGCATAAATTTAAGTGGTGATAATACTATAATTTTTGCTAATACCTAATATCTTCTTGAATAGGCATACCTATTCATATCATCACATGAATATTTTAAATTGAAATGTTACAACAATATCAACCGTATGCGTGAACATAGATATTTGTGTAAACGAGTATTTTTGATCGAATACCCAAACGGCTCTGCAAGTATAAAACGCAAGGCTCATAACATCTTTTTTTTGTACAAAAATAGGGTGGATCCGGTAAAGTATTATGCACCCGCCTATATCAGTTGTGGCAAATCATAACTCATCACAAAATTTCGTTTCAGTTCTCTGTTAGATTCGATTTGTATCAATGGTGTATCTACTCGTTCTATAATTGATGCGTTGATCAAGATTGTAATGATTTAATCGACAAAATTCCCCTCATCAAGTGCTCGTTTATCTACATTTAATACCAAATTCAAACGTATGCATATAAGCATTATCAGTTGATAACTTTCCAGAACGAACTGGGTTAATGGAATATAGATAGATGAAACGAAAACGCATCGAAAGCTCATTAATGTTATATTAGCGTTATATAGAACATTAGTTACGTCACTGGGAGAAAACAATCATAGACATTCTATATATTGTTGAAGTAAAAAAGAAATTTCAGAAATTGCTCGAGTTGAAGGGTAGAGTGGTGAAAAACCAAAAAAGAGTGACAACGAAATCATTGTATACAGCGCCATTAATTTGTTTGTTGAGTTCATTGAAATAAATATTTTTACCTATGAAATAATTGAAAATCTATACCGGTTTGACCGGAAAAGAGCCCAAGTCAAAAATATCATATATCTATATATATTTTCAGACCATTAACAACTTGTAGTAAGAAACAGAAGACGAAGTTTGTCTAGTTTTAAAGAGAAAAAAAACTAAAATTTTTCATCAATTCACGTACTCTTTATATTTTTTTCAACATCATTTTTCATTTTATTTATCTCTAAAATCTTGATAGGAAATAGTGTTTAACAAACTTCAACATTGAAGTGTTTGTATACTAATAAAAAATGTCAAAGTTACAATGCGGTTAATTTGCCTGTGCTAGTGAATAAGCGGAGCCGGATTTGGAAGTCTGGAGGGCCTGAGGCAACAAAGGAGTGGAAGCCCCTATTTAATAATTATTTTTCGTTTTTTTACTTATCTCATTTATCTTTAACTCATGGGTACAAATTACACATTGAAAAATATTATTGCCACTGAAATGCTCGATCAAAATAAAATTTTTATAGTAAATTTTATAGTAAATGGAAATTTGCAATTAGGGTTTTCTTAATAAAAAGATAAAAATATTATGTTTGTGCTAGTATTCACAGTAAAAATGAAAAAAAAAATGGGGAAAAAACGTAAAAGTTGCTGACCCGTCAAACTTTAGATTTTTTAAATCTCTATCAATGGACCCTTCTCCCGTGGAGGCCCCAGGACAGTTACCCCGCATCCTCCCCCTCTAAATCCGGCTCTGTGAATGAGTGAAAGTTTCAAAGGTGTTCATTGTGAGTAAATAACTATTTACTCACTTTTTCACTGGCATACAAAAGTGAACCGAATAGTGTATTTGATATTTGGCTATAGTAAAAGTGGTACAGTTTGATATAAACGGTAACAATATCAGTTCCTAACTATTGAGATATGAAATATATGAAAAGTACGTAAATTGATGAAAAATTTCAATTCTTCAATTTTGTCTGGAAAAATGAGCACACACACACACACCGTCTTTTGTTTTCCACAAAACCAATTTGTTTGAAATAGTTCACTAGATGACTTTATTGTGCCGCCATACTGAAATTGGAAAAAATAGCTTCTACATCTCCATGTTGAACAGATATGGTCACATGTGATATATCGTTGAAAAGAGAATTTCATATTCCATCAAATGGTCTAAAAAATATACAAGGTTCCTTTCCGATTCAATTGGTATAGATATTCAATTGATTCATCAGTGAAAACATCGGTTTCGAAGAACTGTGTGTTCGTTTCGAATATCAAATTTCTCACTCCACAAACAATTGAATGGCGCCATGTGCAATGATTCCATATATTAAGTTACTCGTTTTACAATTAAGTCAATGGTGGATAATTTTAATAATTGAATCGACTTAATGATATCTGTTCATTGAATCAAGTGACTATGAAATGTAGTTAATATTTGTAAATAAATTAAAATACAAAAGGTAAGGTTCTCACAAAACATTATCGAAATTGAACAGTGATTCAGAAAAACCAATAGAAAATTTCATGGAATTTTGAGATTATTAGAGAAACGAGAATTGATATATCATGAATAATTGTTGAAAACCTCTTTGAACATGAGACACAACTATGATTTTCACAAAACCTTCCACAAACACGAATGTTTCAGATGTATATTTTAATATGAACTTCCACAGTACCAGATACAATAAAAATTACTGAAGCAAATCTAATAGATAAAAACATTGTGCAAGCAAGTCACACAAACTATTGAAATTGTAATACAGTGGTTCTGGAATATTTATTAATGTTTATTATCTCACAAAAACAATCACATAATGAATGATTTATGCTTTATATCTCATTAGGTGTGAATAATAAAATCTGATAAGGTTTTAACTTAATATTCAGGTTTTGAAAATGAAAAGAGTACTTTCCAAAACGTCAGCCATTGTAAGGAACGTTATATGAATTGTATCTTCCCAACAATTTCCTTTATGCCATAGGCAAAACTGATAAGTAACTGACTGATTAGATTCTTCAGAAGAAGTTATCTGCTCAAGTCATTCATCTGACTTCAGCAGATTTTCTGCTGATTTAGATTCATTTATTTTCAAGATTATGGAAGATTATAAACTGGAAACATACCCTGTGGTAAATCATTAAGCGAAAGAAGTAAAATTCTAAGAGTAAAATGCTTTTTTGTACAACTATTGTACAACGGCTACATCCATCAACCTATTGTATAAACGACATCTGTTGATGAACGAGACAGTTAAATATAATACACCCACAAAAACAATGCATGCTATGGTATATTCTTTTTAAATGCAGAAAATGAGTTTTTTCAAGATCAATTCAATATATTTTTTCATGTTTCTCCTAAATGACTCCATTTTTATGAGGCTCACTATGATCAGTAGCAATCTTCACAATTGATTGTTTTATCAAAATGAATCATCAATCAGATATATAATAACTATTATCCACATAGCCAGTTCAATCGTGATGGTGATCTCTTAACTCATCCGACCCCGAGAAACATTTATTTTCTAAATGGGGAAAAAGAAGCAAAAGTAATTCAACAATAGACACTCAATCTAGAAGGTTCGCCAGATACCGATCTTAACTTGTTCCAGCCCCTATTCGTGCGTCATTTGGTTTTTCTTTAATTTTGCGTAACGTATACTAGGGACTATTTGATTTATTCATTATTGGATCAGCAAGTAATGGCACGGAGATGGGAAATCTCAAAAGAAATATTACTCATGAGATGAAGAAACTGCATTTCAATTTTATAATTTTCAAATTGATTTTTTAAATAGTGAAGTCTGAACTGATTCATGAACTTTGAGAATGAATGAAATTTGAGAAAAAAGTGCACTTTCATGTGACCTGAATGTTTACAGTTGGATTATGGAATGACCTGTGAGATGCATAAATGGATGAGTCATTGTGTATCAGAGAAAGAAGCGAAGTTCCTCCAACGTAATTACAATATAGTTTAATGTTACAAATATTCATAATGAATTTCTATATACCGGCTAAGAATTTTTTGAAATCACACAATATCCATCGAACTGGTAAAATTGTAAAATTCACATTTCTCTTTCTGGCGACGTATTTTCGAATTTCAGCCTAAACTAACTTAGTGGAGTTTTAGCTGGTACGGAGACAGTCACAAAACGTCATGAACTTTCAAAAGGGTTAATGTTTCATCAGTATTCGTTGAAAATTCTGAAATTTCCTTCATCAAGAATAAAGTTTTTGTAAAAACTTTCTGATGCTCTTATGTTACACTTCTGCGTAACCCAATTCTAAAGGCTAAGCTAAAATGATCGATCTTTAACTGAATTTAGATTTTATAATTGACCAATTTTCGAATGTTTCCAGCATCTATGGTGATTCTCAAAGATTTCCTTTTCACCTATCCAACTGTAAAGAAATACCATGAAGGATGTTTGTTTCTCAATGGTCTTCAAGTTTTTTTATCATTAAACAGCAGATAAATACAGAGAAGGAAGCTAGATGGATGAAACGAATACCAATTCGATGTTTTACTCGAATCGAACAAAAACTTATCCCAAATAACTAATTTCGATCATAAACATTCTCATTTTGGCGAAATTAAAATACACACCGTATACAGGAACGCTCTTGTATCTGTCAAGGTAGAAAGCTATTGTCTTTTTAGAAGAGATGTATTCTAAAAATGGACCCATTTCAGTGAATGAAATTTCCTATGGCTTGGATTATAGTAACTTGGTATATGAATGGCTAACTGTTTCCTGCGACTTCGTACTCGAATTCTCTGAAAGCAAAACGTTCTTATTTATTTACCTATCTTTGATTAATAAGAAAATCATTACACAAACTATGAATATATTTAACCAGAGTTTCAGCCAAATCAACTGAACGGAATTTGAAGGTGGTTGACAATATTTCGTGTTACATTTCATCAGTTTGGGCTTCCATTGTCTAATATGATATAAATTGATTTGAAATCCCTGAGAGAGTCTGCAAAAAAATTAAAAAGATTAGCTGTAAAAACAATTTTATTAAGCAAAAAACTGAAATTGCAATGAAATAACATACAAGCAACAACCAAAAAAATGTAACTATTAACACGAGCTGAAAAATTAAAAAAATATTAACAAGAAATGAAAATTAAAAATATAAAATTGAAAGATTCCAAACCTAATACTTCACGATGTTTCGATTGTTAGTCCACAATCGTCTTCGGTTGATAACTGCACTTATTCCTTCGAGATCTGACTATATATAGGTCATTCGACTGCTTTCACCTATCTTCTTTTCCCTCTCTCCGCTTCAGTGGTTTTTAGCGGGAGCTGACCGTTTGGCGGGAGTTAATCTTTTAGCTAATCTTTTTAATTTTTTTACATTCTTTCAGGGATTTCAAATCAATTCATATCATATTAGACAATGGAAGTCCGAACTGACGAAATTGAATTTTCATAGTATTCCCAAAAAAAATGTTTCAAGTGATTTCTTTTTCGACATAACTTTCTTAGTAATGAATGAATTGAAATGAATCAAACAATAAATTATAAGTGAAACTTATACATAAGTGAAAAAACGGCTCCTTAATCAGTTAAGCTGTTGTTAGTTCACTTTAGGGAATAGACAAACATGAAAACAGACAAATACTGTGCTACTGAAATACGGTGCTACTGATTCAATGAGGACCAGCAATAAAATCTTCTTTCTACAAATACCGATCAGTTACATTTTTACTATATATAATGCCTGATTTTGAACATCCTACTGATATAACAAATAAAATGAAGTCATGAAGCAATCTGATTGCTGAAATTAACAAACTGGATACTTTTCGTCGTAGCAGAACCTCAGATCGAATATTCTGAAAATTATCCGAGACACGTTTGATAAGTATACAATTCATGAAATTATGAAACAACAATGAAAATTAATTGGTGCTATGGGGCGACTTCATTGATTCCAGTAGCACATTTTCTTTTTCAGCTGCAGTAAAATCCGGAAAAACCTGAACCAACATCTAAAGATCTTGATCTGCCAATGTCCCCTCTCTCATAAAATAAAATGTAGGGTATCTCCAGAGGCTCCAATAAATTCAATACATCGCCAGAACACTTCGTGACACGACTATCGTAAAACTTAAACCAGTCCGTTTCGTCTTTGACCAAGGCGTAATAATGACCAAATTCAACGCCATGAATATTATAATAGTGGTCTGCTAGATTGAAGTGTTCATCTATTTCGAACCTTCATAAGATTTCGATGCTTCCGTCAGAAGTTGAGTCATGTTTGAAGATCATCAGTGTTATTATTAGATTGACTAGTGTCTCATCTATACTTGTTTTCTAATAACAGTCAGTTAGTTTGGCGCATGTTTGGCAATACAGTCGATCATCACCTGTTAAAAGTTCCATTTTCACATGATTTAACAATGAGCTCTGCACGGACTGGTTATTATTCATATTAGGAAACGCTAGTTGAAGTTCCAGAAAATCACATTTGTTTTTGCTACCTCTTGAAAATTTGGTAGAAGGAAATTGTAAAATATGTAAATAATCACAACCAACACAGTTCAGATGGTGATCCTTCCATCTGAACATGTCTGTTGTTATCATGTACATATTTTATTTTTTTCTACATAGAAAAAACACAGTTCGTGCCCTGAGGCTGAACATATTCCACCATAAATGGCCGAATTTATGTGTCGAAATGTGACAATGGATGAAACATGGCTCCATCACTTCACACCAGAATCAAAACGATCGTCATCTAAGTGGACTGCACGTGGTGAACCGAGTCCAAAGAGCACAAAGATGCAACAGTAGGTTGGCAAGATTATTGTATCAATATTTTGAGATGCACATGATATAATATTCATCCATTATCTTGAAAAAGGGAAAATCATCAACAGTGATTATTATACAGCGTTATTGGAGGGTTTGAAGGACGAAATCACAGAAACACCCATTCGAAAAAACCGAAAGTGCTGTTTCATCAACACCGTGTCACAAAACAATGAAAACCCCAACCTCAAGAATGAAGAGTAAACGTCTGAAATAACCCTTTTTGGGCTTATAACATCAATTTCAAATGTAGTTTGAAATTATTGCCCCAAAACAACGTAACAAAGTTATTTTTTTGAAATTATCATACCTGGAAATATCTACGGTGAGTATGCAACTTCGCTTTTATTTCTGAAAGTTAATGGTTAAAAAAATATTTGTCGGCTTCATGATGAACGACGTTTATTTAAAGTCGAGTTTCAAACAAGAAAAATACATATGAATAAGATGTATATTATTCAAAACGAACAACTTTTTATTTGTTACGTTAGAATTAACAATATCCGGTCTAATGTTATCCATCTGTTGATAACGTGATTTGTATATCGATTGAAACGCACATCGGAGTAGCAAAATTCACAGTTCAACGTGCTCCTTAGTATAAATTTAATATATTAAACACATTAACCCTTACCGACTCAAGTCAGCGACTTGGTCAATAAAAAATGTGCTCAACTGTGTAATTCATCATGACCTAGCAAGTCTGACGTCATCTTCTTGGAACGTCGCCTAACCTCTTTCATTTAATTATAATCTTCTATAATTACATCAGAGAGAGTGCATCTGCCAGTCGTTAAAGCTACACTAGTGTACATTGTTCACAGATTCTGTCCTTTGACGAATACTGCATGTCGAAAGACATCACAGTAGGGGGCAAAGAGAATTAATTCAATTCTATCACGTTATACATACGTAATTATTCGTCTCCACTGAAGACATCAGCGCGTCTCATCTCTTTGATGCCCGAGAGACTGGAGACATACAGGGCGAAAGTGAAAGAAATTCTGTGAAGTTTGCATATGAATTTCAAGGGGCGAGAGATATAACATTGGTATTGGCGAACAAGAGAAATTCTGTGTTTATTAAGAGGGTTGGTACCACACGTCATATTGTTTACTCGGGTCTAAATTATATCAGGTACGTCATTTAATACAACGGGCGTGGATGGAATCGTTTTCCAATGGGTTATCTACAAAGTGGAAACATTTTGAAAAGAGAATAGTAGCTAAAGATATTTGTATTAATTCATTTTCATCGACTTGATAAGCAAAACATAAATTTTCAAGTAGACCTAGGCTGCTCTCACATTCATTTGATATTTGTTTGTAACTTGTTCAAAGGTTGAACACGAATATAGTCAGTTTTTTAGTCTGTCTTATATTTTCACTCGTATTTT
>WOGO01004132.1:0-13561 GCA_015342085.1 Leptinotarsa defecta | reverse complement strand
TAACTAAACCAGGGGACTCAAATTTATCCACCACGAATAATCCTCTCGGTTAGACGATTATGGCGACCGTAAAATGGGCGAAGCGCGCGATACGTTGTCCGAACAGAACACTTATTTTGATAGAACAATTTTTATTATTTTCACATGTTGTTGCACGCTCTATCCGTCCATGGCGATTTGGCAAAACTGTCTGAATAAATGACAACTAATTTGACAGATGTAGCTTAAACAAGATGGCCGTTATCAATTTTCAAAGTTCGGAAGTGCCTGTTGGAAAACTCTTTATAAATATGGATTAAAATGGGACGAAAAAACAATATTGAACTGATTGGTCAAAGAAAACAAACATTGACTCCAAAGAACCATGTTGCAACTGACATCGCAACATAATTCCAGCATGCTCCATCTTCGTCTACGGTCATGACTTTTTAATTATTTCTCCATGGTTTAGTTGACTATTTGGATAGTAGAACGTTGCTGTCAGATAGTTTTGTCCATTTTTATGAGTCTACTATAATATCTCAGTCAATACTCATTCAATTAGATCGAAATAATCTTCATTTGAATTAGTGCACTTTTGCCAATGTTACATAAGTCTAGTAATTTCATCCGCAAAAATTTGTGTGCTCGGAATTCGATCAAGTCTACAAAAGCCGTTTTTATCTGGTCCTGATTGGCGGAGGTTCTACTGGTGACAAAACTATGAAAGTGCTTGAAAATATAGAAGTCGGTTGGCAGGATGTCTGGAGAGTATCGTGGTTGAGGCAGAATGCTGACCACCATATAGTAAGTGGTTTGTGGGTTTTTTCCTTTGGAAAGTGCTTGAGTGACTCATCGGTGTCCAACGACTGCCCTGAACATATCCTGTTGTCCTAGAGGATCCACTTTTCATCAGTGGTGTTGATCCGATTAAAAAAAAATATCGTTTTGGTTGCGCAAAATCAAAGAAGAACAAACCTTGAATCGTGACAATTTATGTCGATTGTTCAAATCGTGGGGCACCTCCTAGGTGTCCCGAACCACACCTCCTTGACAGCTACGAGCAACGAAATAAATTAAATAAATCACAAGCAACGAAAAAACTAACAATCTTGAATAACCAACACCAAATACCACCAAAGTCCATAACAGAGAAGTTGATCAGAAAAATTACTAAAGAAAATGAAGAGCACTTCATAAGAGCAGGATTTGATTCCTGATTGTTACAGGGTTTAACTCTGGTTTAACAGTTCATCAAGAGGATACCCGAACAGAATTATGCAGATTTCTCATCTGCAAGAAATGCAGCAAAGGTGCAAAAAAACTCGGCCTGTTTAATGCGAATGTAGGACAGTTTATTACAGGAATTGATTTGTAAATATGACAACTTAGGATTTGTACCTTTCTTACTATTTATTGACCACTACTGCTATGAGCATTCTGGTGGCTTCCTAACCTAAAAGTCCTTCAAAGAAACATCTGAAAATGATCTTTGGAAACTGGTACAGGTAACAAAAATTATTGTCCTTATCCTTCATAATATGGAACCATGGGAATCCAGAACTAGACACCTCACTGAAGCACATCAACAACGTAAGTCCTTCCATCAATTTCACAATGGAGAAGGAAGTCCACAACGAATTGCCTTTCTTAGACGTATTGGTGAAGAGGACCGACACTATATTGGAAACATCTGTATATCGAAAACTCACTCACACAGGACAGTATTTGAACCTGAAATCCAACCACCATCAATCGACTAAGAGAGGAATCATCAAGACTCTACTAGACCGTGCTTTCGAGCTCTGTAATACAAAGGAAGGTTTCGGAAAAGAAATAGGCATCATCGAAAATGACCTTCAACGGAATGATTACTCCAGAGTGATGGTAGAACAGGCTTCAGCTAGAAGACAGCAAGAGCTCCACAAGGAAGTGAAGCCGCCACAACTAGTACTTGTACTTCCCTACATCACAGGATTATCGGAAAGGATAAGAAGTATTGGGCCCAAGTATAACATCAGGACCTGCTTCAGATCTGGGAACACTATCCGTAGTAGCCTCACAAAAACCAGGCCACCAAACGCGGACTGCGATTCCAAGAACTGCATTTACTGAATACCCTGCGAGTGCGGAGAATCATACATCGGTGAAACTAAGAGCCCATTGAAAGTTCGCATTGCTGAGCACAAGAAACAGACACAGCGAGGAGAAACCAGCAAATCCGGAATAGCAGAGCATCAACATAATATCAAGTGGGCTCAAGATGAAATCATCCACAAAGGGAAACACTGGTTTAAGAGAAAATTCAAGAAAGCCGCGTATATGTTGTCCAACAATGCATTTAGTCAAGCTAGCGTAGAGATACGTAACATATGGAAAACTCTTATCAAGCGGAAAACGACCAACTTCCGCCAAACGGTCATCTCCCGCTAAAACCAATGAAGCTGAAAGAGGAAAGAGGGGAAAGGTGAAAGGTGAAAGCACGCGAATGACCTATAAATGGTCAGATCGCGGAGGAATAAGTCCAGTTATCACCCGAAGACGATTGTGGATACTAACAATCGAAACGTCGTGACGTAACTTGGTTTGGAATCTTTTAATTTTTACTTTTATTTTCATTTTTAATTTTTGCTAATAATATTTTTCAATTTTCAGCTTTTATTATTATTTCAAATTTTTATTTTCTGGTTGTGGCTTGTATGTTATTTCCTTGTAATTTCAGTTTTTTGTTTTAATAAAATTATTATATTCGGTTAATCTTTTATTTTTTAGGGATTTCAAATCAATTCATATCATATTAGACAATGGAAGCCCGCACTAATGAACTACACCACGAAACATTGTCAACCACCTTCAAACAAACCATATTGAGGTAGTTATTGAACAATATGTGATATGCCATTTTGTAGCTGCGGCCATATTGGATTTATAATGATACAGAATTTATTAAATTGTACTGTCATTAAACTGAATGTGTGTACCAAATATCAGGAAAATCTGTCGACAGAAAGGGGGTCAACCTTCAATTATTAAATTTGACCAAAACAAACAGGGCAATCTGAATAAAACCGTTCAAAACCGGAACAAATTGCTATAAGATGTTCATGGAAATGGATTATACTTTTTTATCCGTGTTGGTATGAATATTAATTCAGGTATAACTTCCGTTTTCGCAGTCAATGCACGTACCACTGATGAAATCTGCCGCTGTGGCAGACAAAACGTTTGGTACTTCAGGTTGACTCTCGGTTAAAAATCACAAACATACCAATAAATAAAATGTTTTAACGAATAACTCAAATGATCTTCTTCAACCGAAATAAATTTATTTCGCAGCATGATGATTTTGAATAAAGAAATTTTATAAAGTTTTACGAAGTGTCTGAAAGATAAGCCGCGTTTCTGCCGTGTGATTATTTTTAAATTTTTTTTCTTATTCATCATATAACCATTCCAATATCAGGATTTTATATTAGTATGTAAATCCATATTGGCTAGTCTGATGAGTTCAACTGCAAGATTGCTTCAATAATGAATGAAGTTACTTTCTTACTCACTTATTGATGAAAATGGTTATTACTAGTGATTAATAATATAATTAGTAGAAGATATATTCTGTTTTGTGAACATACAAAGTTTTAACAATTGGTCTATGGCGGATCAAAAGAGTGCTGATTAGTGTTAGATTCGAAGGATTTATTTTTGAAATCTGATTTTGATCAATAGCCTTACAGTGAAAGCACCAGAGAGAGAAAGATGACGAATCTCTTTCTGCAATCAATGTCGTTTTTTATGTTCGTGGATTGCATCTTTTGTTAATCTCGTAGATGGGGATTCGCCATCGCCTTTTCTTTCAATTCCGAAGACTGAGGCAGATTTCAGCCTCCTATATGTTGAGTGTCTATACAAAGTTATGGAATTACTGATGAAGAGCTCATTTTTGTTTATGAACTTATCGGATTGAACTATAAGTTTTCCCTACACCTGTATAAAGTTATCCATTACTGTTTTGATTTTTTCCAGATGATGTTAGTGAAAATGTTCAAAGAGATCAATAAAAAAATATATTTTTTGTCACCCAAGATAAATTATTGCACCACTTCAAATTTTGAACTATTTTAAAAATTCATAGTATATTTTGTAAGCCCGTCGTATATGTTATTTGATAACCCGATATTTACTGACTGTTTTATTATTCGGTAACTGTTTAGTTGTTAACGACTTTTAGTTGTGTTGATAGTGGAGCGTCAATTAACCCGTGATAAATGTGCACAAACAGTAATACTAATGGAATGAGGCTGGTGTTACCAAAGAATTGGTCGTCGATCAGGAGTTGGAGACCTGAGAAGCTATCGCTCCTGATATAAATTTACAGGGAGGTCAGTTGGAGTCGTGAGCTCGACATCCATCTCCTTTGTAGACTCAGCGTCAGAAATAATTTTTAAGTTTACTATGCCCATAAAACCTACGAGTAGCTAGGGAAATCACGACAGAGCTCCACATTACCGTGACAAGGCGATGCTACGACGAGAAGGCGCCCGGTATTTCGAAGGTTTCGTAGAGACAGTTGATAGGCTGTGTCATTCACCCTCTAGGCACGGATACATACACCTAAGGATTAGGTCATCGTTGGGATGCCATTCAGTTAGGGAATAACAGAAACCCCACATTCAAAGTCAGTGCACTCGCCAAAAACACCATGCACAGTGGTACAGGCAGTGAAAGATGAACAAGGACAGCCAACCCGCCCATCCCACACTAACATTCAGGACTAATTGAATACGAGTTTATAAAAATAACTTTCTTCAGAAAATTCAATGACTTCACTTTGAGACGGTTCTGAGAGGCAGAGTTCTGATGTCTTTCAGTATCACAAATCATACCATGAAATTAGTCCACATTCCATATACCAGGACTTGCTGGACTTGTGAATATACTCCAAGACTGAAATATATTTAAAGACTGAACCATTCGGCTAACACCGCCCCTACTACCGTCGACAAAGCAGGTTGTAATTTTTCAAATGTACGACTTGAAATTTAATTAAATCCTATTATTACCAACATTCCATTCAATAATTCACTGTCGCTATATACATAGATATTCCTAGAGCAATCCAGAGCAGTGAAATAGAATCTCATTAAAACTACTGAAAACTGAAAATATTATCAATATTCCGATACTGAGCGATAAATATGTACAAGTACACAATCAGGAACTTATAAACCGTGAACCAGAAAGATCTATACCGGCAGTTTATTTGATTATCTTGAGGCGTATTCCATCCGTTTGCAGAGAGAATTGTTTACTTTTTTCTACATCTTGTAATTTATTGAAACCAACAGATTTCAATCTGCAAGTGTTTCATAGATGTTGGAAAAAACCTTACTCGCAACATATATATCAATGCAATCTAGATGTACATTATTATTAATTCATACTTCTAATAGTTAATATTTAATATGAATTGAGACATTAAGAATGCTATTTCAGTCTATACAGATTATAGCAGATAACTGAACTGATATTTTGGTTATTTCAAAAACAAATGGTGAAGAGTTTTTCTGTTGTTTTGAGGTTAGAAAATATTTATAATATTGTCGGTTATTGTAAATGATGCATAATAATATAAACAATCATTCATAACCTACAGAAATAAACCCTACTTCTACACAACAGAACTACAACACTCTTGTCGACGCGCATTACACCATCCAAGGGGACGTAAATACGAAGTGCTGAGTTGTGTGGAAGTCGTGTTCATTTTGGAGTTATTCTACAAAATAGACAAACAGTTTAGTGTTTTCAACACAGGCCCTTTTCCCAGACATGGTTAATGAAACGCGCGTCGAGAATAGTATATTGCAGTTCTGGTGTCTGAGAAAAGTGGTCGTTTCACCTTCCATTAGTTTAGTGTTTGTTGTGATATATGGGCATGATCAACAGTTTATTGTTAATACTATTTTTTCATTCAACGTGTGTCACCTTCTTTATGAACATCTTTGGAGATAATTCTCAGCAACACTTCCTCCCTGAAGATGGTAGTGAATACTATCGAAATATTGTAAATATAGTATTGCGAGTGTACACATTTCTCGCTTGTTGCCTTAGACTCAGAATTACGCACGGAGTCACAGCAGTGATATTGATGAAGATATGATGTCGAAATTCGTCACTTCTCCTTCTCCAGAACAGATAGAGTTTGCGGAGTTCGAAAAGATCTCGATATATAATCCAAAACTTGCCAGAACTGAACTACAGGACGAATATCGTTTATCAGCATGAGACTTCATGAGGATGACGATTGAGTACTTTCAATAATTTGTCACCTCTCATTCTCTACAACGGTTTCAATATTTCCCAAAGCATCAGGTAACAATGATGCTCAGTTAGTTCCATAGAAGTCGTATTATGTTGATGGCCCTAGGTTATGAGTGTACACGTTTGTCGCTTGTTGCTTCAGAATCATAATCATTCATAGATCCCTAGCAGTGATATTGATGGAGATATTGTTTTGGATCAAAATAAAATTAACTAACTACAAGTGACGGTGTTCCTTGTTGGGATGTCACACTGTAGGCCTTCTTGGTTTGATAATCGCGTGCTCCCAGTAAACGCAATGAGTCAAGAATCATAGCCTTCTGCATTTAATCAGCCAACATTTCTGCCTCAGTGCCAACAAACTATGTCTTGAGACTCGGAAAAAAAGATGCAGCATTCCATCAAGGACACCACTAAACACAATAACCATCTTAACAGGATGGTCCAGATAAAGTATGTAGAGTTCGAAGAGAAAATCTCGATATTCCATCAGATTTTCTTCCGATATTGGTGCGATATTACTTCCACCACAGCTGAAAATTCCACGATGAATATTGTGTTGCTCTGATGCCCGAGGAGAACTACATCGGGCTTACTCGCTTGTATGTCACTTTTCATTTCACATAACAGATAGAGTTTGCGGAGTTCAAGAAGATCTCGATATATTATCCTGAATTCGCCTCATCCAGAGCTGAACCCCACGTTGAATATCGTCTTATGTTGATGATCTAAGAGGAGCTACGTCAGGTTTATCAGCATAAAACTTCCTGAGGATGTCAATAAGTAGTTTCAATGAATTTCTCACCTCTCATTCTCCACAACGGTTTAGATATATCTTAGAGCATCAGGTAAAAACGATGTCTTCTTAGTTCCGTAGAAGTCGTGTTATGTTGATGGATCTAGGCTGAGACTGCATATGCTAAACATGCCGGCAGCAAATGCATAAGGGACACAGGCGCCTCCGTACCTATTCTATTAGACTAATTTCTTCAGAGTTGTTGAAGAGAAACTCATGCACCGGCTTATCCTTGAGTTGACGCAGGATCTCTCAGGTTTTTATGTAAGTCCCTTGTTGAACGGGTTACACACTGACTACACAGTTGTAGTTATCTTGCTCATCTTGGAAGATGATTGTCAGCGACACTTTCTCCTTGGAAATGGTAGTGAATACTGTCAAAATATTGGAAATATAGTGTTCTAAGTGTACACGTTTCTCGCTTGTTGCTTCAGCTCTCATTGAATCCCAGCAGTGATATTGATGAAGACATTTTCTTGGATCAATTAACGAAGTACAAGCAGTGAACGTAATGAGTCAATGAGTCTACATTTATTCGGCGCATATTTCTACCTTAGTGCCAGCAAGCCATGCCTTGAGACTCAAAACAAGAGATGGCAAAATTTCACTAAAGACTCCAATAAACAGAATAGAGTTCGAAGAGATAATTTCAATAATATTTCTAATAAATTTCTAATATTGGGGCGATATTAGTTTCACCGGAGGTGAAAACTCCACACGACAAACATTGTGTTGCTCTGATGCTCACAGAGAACTACATGGGGCTCATTAGCTTGTATGTCTCTATTTGGAATGAATAGTTCCAACAAATTTGGCACTTTTCATTCTTCACGATAGAGTTTGCGGAGTTCGAAAAGATTTCGAGATTTTATCCAAAATTCGCCTCATCCAGAGATGAACTTCACGACGAATATCATCTAAGAGGAACTACAACACATTTATCAGCATAAAACTTCCTAAGGATGACGAATAGGTAGTTTCAATGAATTTATCAACTCTTATTCTCCACAACGGTTTCAATTTCTCCCAGAGCAATAGGTAACAATGAAGTCTCGTTAGTTCCGTAGAAGTCGTGTTATGTTGATGGATCTAGGATGAGACCGCAAATGTATAAGGGAATAGGCGCCTCTGTACCCGTTATGATAGACTGAGTTCTTGAGAAACTCATGCATCGGCTAATTCTTGAGTTGCCGCAGGATCTCTCAGGTTCTTATGTAAGTCCCTTGCTGAACGGGTTCCAAACTGATTACCGAGAATTTATTTTTCGGCTAGTTCGTTTGATCTGCGAGGAAACAGGCTTATACCAGATGAAGCAAAAATGCGGAATATTTTTTGACATATCTTTATTACTAACAATAACAAAGTTAAAGATACGGGGAGATATATCCGAGAACTTAATACACTTTTTGATATACATTGGCTCACTCAACAGTATCATCTGGATTCACTAGTCATTATGCAGGAGTTGTCTTTTACATTTGCATGAAAGAATATAACAATGGATAAAACAATGAATATTCGTAGGTTTGTGACTGTGGCTCCTTATGTCAATTAATTATGAATTCATTCCCTAATTATGAATGTCCTTTCTGCGTGGTCCCTCGAATACACAAATTTTTGTTGAACCATTATTTTACTTTCAACTTCCAAATCTTCATCTGGTAGTCTTTTTCAGTGCACCAGCATGCCTCATTAAAATATAAACTTTAATGTGATTCGATATTCTCAGGAGATAATATCATGTCACAAGTACAAGTAATTAAAGAGGCGATCAACGACAGGGCCCATACACTTGCTTCCGTATCTCGTTACCGAGTACCCGGAGCAATTTCTCGCGTGCCCCATTTGATACGGCTTTAGTGGACACTGTCAACTGTTAAATGGCACGCAAACCTATGAGAAGTAGGAACCAGGACTGGTTACCGCAGATTGTTGGGGTAATTTACATTACCGATAGACCAATCGAGTTGGAATAGAGACCGAAGAGATAATGTTAATTCGTTTGCTCATATATTTTTCCATATCGTGGAGTTGATTGGAGTATTATTTTCTACTTTGACATCATTTGTTTCACATACTGTGTTATGAAAATCAACTTCGATACATGAAAGCACAAAAGCATCCTCCCTGGGATACAATTTTCCAAATTTACGATTTTGCTATGAAGATAAACGGAAGTTTTGTAAAATTCCCCTTCAATGGCCCCATGGACTTGAAAATGACCCTATTTTTTTTCTGTTTGTAATTGTGAGAATAAATTAGGGAAAACTCTTTCAACAAAAATTGAACTGAAAAAAAACTCTCATCATATGAGCAATCATTTGGACGGTATAGAACCTGGAAAACTTTAACTTTAACAACTTTCAAACAGGTGAAGATATCAGAGTCGGAGAAAATTTTTGTAAAAATGAGCCATTTCCACTTCTACTTGATGAAAAAATAGCGTAACATCACTTGTCTTGTGACATTTCGTATGAAAGTTATTTCAATTCTTTTCACTTTTTTTAATTTCCGGTTGCGAAATGTTCTTTGAAAAGAGGAATAAATTATTAACAGTTTTTGCAGTAGATGATTAGCGTTTAATTCAGGGTCAGAAAACTAGTGGCATTAAGGTGTGCCTTTTGTCACTGACATTCTGAAAATGTTTACAAAGAGTTTGTGATTAGTAATAATAGTAGTAGTTGGTAATATACCACCGAGAGTAATAAAGAGGTTGCTTTGAAAAGTCAAATCATTTGAGTTATGATCTAACTTTCAACCTGAATTTTGTAAGTTTATCATTCTTGATTTTTTGATCATTGATAGACATCCCAAACCCATATCGTAAAGAAATTATTTCTCCCTACTTCTGCTCTGAAAACGCCAATAAACACATAGGAAAACATGGCCTGGAAGTAAATAATTTCATACAGTTGCATTGAATTTTTTCGCAAGGTTTAAGCTGTGAGAAATAAAACCTACTCAATTTTCCATACATCGACATTTTCGCTGGATCGATGAGACAATGGTTTTGGTTGCCGGATTACCTTTCGTTATTTATTTTTACTTTCAGTCTGTCAAAATTATTTTCAGTACTACCTGGAGTTACTATAATTTTGTATACAAAATTGTCAGAGAGTTGGGGTGTACTCCTCCCAGGGAAGGAGTGCAGGAGTGTAGTTCTCCTAAGGAGTGTATTCCTCTTGAAGGAGAATTATACTCCAAGTGAGGAAATATCCACTATGGTATGCCAAGTAGTCGTAGAAAAAGTATAGTGTACAAACTCATTTGACTTACCTGACTTAAGGCATTCGACAAAGACACCAAACTGTCACAATTGTGTCAAATATGTTATTTTCAAAAGTAGTCGTTCAATATACTATATTTTTCCTACGTGCCCAACTAGATTTGAAAACTCCGGGAAACATTCAATTAGAAAATTGCATGCGGTCTTGAAGTTCTCTGAATTCATCATAGATTATTTACTCGGGCTTGACAAATTTAAATCTTCATTTCACCTATTCAATCAATCAGTACATATAGAGTATTTCAAATTCGATCCTCACCATTGGTATCTTGGAAACTATGAGAGATACGATGATGGTTAAATTGGGGCAAAGTTGAGCATTTACCTGACTAACAATATGCCGTAGAGAAAGTTCTGAAATTTCGAGTATATCCAGAGATATCCAGAAAAACAGAAATTTCGGAAAATGGTTTTTATTTTTTTCTAGCTTTATTTTTCGATGCATTCCACTTTGCCACTTTTTCCGGGCTACCTAATGATGTTTTTGGATTTGCTGTCCGGCGTTTCGTCTTCCAGCCACCATCATCAACTTTATTTTTGCTCATGGGCGCTACATTCGATTATTTTTGTTCCGAATAGAAACAGATTCTACCTTTTCAATGATGTATCATAAGTTATCATTTTTTTTTTGAAAAATTGAAGATAATGAAAAAAATTAATTCTCATCATAATATGCTTTGACTTTGATGTTTCTAAATTTGTTTCTCAATTTTTTTACACTCAATGACATTTTGTTATTGAATTGTTGGCGAAAAATGGCTTTCACAAATGAAGAAAAAAGAGATATGATAAAAATGTATTAGAAAGACGATAGAAACAGTGTTAGGAAATCGAAAATATATTTTAACTTATATCTCGAAAGACGATAACCATATCGAACTATGTTCAATTTATTGGATCAAAATCTCAACGAGTTTGGTTCCTTTGAAAAGCCAATGAAAAAATACGGAGACAGAATCAACAATCAAAATTCGATGAGTGAGGTGTGTATGAGGTA
Organism: Leptinotarsa defecta; assembly: GCA_015342085.1. Taxonomy (NCBI): domain Eukaryota; kingdom Metazoa; phylum Arthropoda; class Insecta; order Coleoptera; family Chrysomelidae; genus Leptinotarsa; species Leptinotarsa defecta. The sequence continues at coordinate 2,182 of WOGO01004132.1, read as the reverse complement.
AATTATCCGTTGTCTCATTTTCAATGAAAATGAAACTTACAACAAATAACAATAATCAACTAAAATGTAAAGACAAAAGTAAATCAAAGCAACTGCTCAAAATGTTGGCCTTGTTCATGATAACACGACAGTGCCCTTCTTCGAATATTATTCACTGCACAATTACTTTCCCTCCTCCCCAACCTTTCGAACCCTCGAACAATGCTGTGTTGAAGGTCCTTAATGTTTTGATATTCCCTCTGACCATAAACCTCATTTTTCACTGTACCCCATAAGAATGTATCCTTAACACTTAAGTCTGGAGACCTTGCTGACCATGGCAGCGGCCCATTATTCCCTATCCATTTATCACCAAACCTTTCAGTGGGGTAATTAGATACTCGTCTGGTTATGGCAGTGGAGCATCATCATGTTGAAACCAGATGTTGTTATAGTTAGCCCAAGGTAGAACATCCAAATATTCTTCAAAAATCGACATTAAAAAGTGGTGATAGGTTTCTCCATTCAGAATTCCGTCTTATAAATGGGGACCCAAAATTCTATCTTTGAAAATTCCTGCCCACACATTAAAACCAAATCGCATTTCAGGTCGAAATTTTCGAAACTGCCTCAAATGTGTTCCTTATTTTGGTTGAATATCCCACAATTCGTGAAAGTGCTTTCATCTGTCCAAATTACATTTTTCAGGTAAACAGGAAAATCAGGAGTTATTATTAGCCAATCACAAAATTCTAATCGCCTTTCGGGATCATCTGAATGCACTTTTTAAAATATGTGTATTTTGTAACATTTCAACCCGCTTTTTTTGAGATGTATTCAAGCACTAGTATGACAAATATCCATTTCGGAGAAAATTTGACGTGTATATTTCCTCGGAGTCATGTTTATCTGCATATCATTAATTTTTATTGAATAGAACACAATGTCTAACTTACCTCCACAAGTTTGAGGAAATCAAATCGTGAGGTATAGTTTATGAAATTATTATGGATCTTCATCAAGTAACGGCTGAATCAATCAGAAAATTATCAAAGTTTCTTCAGTTTTCTGGTCCATTCTGTCTCCGTACTTTTTCCTCGGCTTTTCGAATGAACCAAATTGGTGAGATTCTGATCCAATAACTGGAATATAGTTCGATGTGGTTGTCGTCTTTCGGGATACAAGTTCAAATACATTTCCGATGTGCTAACACTGTTTCTATCGTATTTGTAATAAATTTGTATCATGTCTCTTTTTTCTTCAATCATGAATGCCATTTTCTGTAAAAATTCAATGATTTGTACAATAACAAAATTTCATTGAGTGTAACAAATTGAAAGTCAAATTTAAAAACATCAAAATCAAAGCCTATTATGATAAGACTTACTTTTTTTCAATATCTCCAATTTTTTGAAGAAGAATGATAACGTATGATTAATGAAAAGGAAAAACCTGGTTTTCTTCAAAACAAACAAACCAATATGTCGCCTATAAGAAAAAATAAAATTCATGATGGTGACCGGAAGACAAAACGTCGGATAGCAAATCTGAAAACACCATTATGTAGCAGGGAAAAAGTGGCAATATGAAAGTGCAATTTATTCTCGAATCCTTCGAAAAATGAAGCCGGAAAAAAATAAAAACCATTTTCCGAAATTTCCGCTTTTTTCGGATACCTCCGGGTATACTCGAAATTTCAGAACTTTCTCAACGGCATATTGTTAATCAGGTAAATGCGCAACTTTGATCCGATTTAATCATCTTCCTATTCCTCATAGTTTCCGAAATCCCAATGGTGAGGATCGAATTTGAAACACCCTGTATGAGTAGTCCAGGCTGAAATGTATGAAATCTTACAATGTACAAGGCGGATCGATATATTCAATGACAACCAGGTCACCTGGGCATTGACGAACTCTAAAGTGACTAACGAATTGATTGACTATATACTGAATACGATTCATCAACTTTATACAGGGTGTAACTGAATAAGTGGAAAACATTCAAGGAGGTGATTCCTCATAGAAAAAAAGATAGGATCTTTCATATAAAGAAACTTCATTGGAGCAGCCCCTTAAAGGGGGTACATAAAATTTGTTTAACAATTTTTTTCACAAGCACTGGAAAAGTTACAATATTGAAATTAACCTGACGTTTTGTACTACCAAAAAGACACTTAGCCAGTAATTTATTTGGTTTACCC
>WOGO01004131.1:0-13562 GCA_015342085.1 Leptinotarsa defecta | reverse complement strand
TTCACTATTATTTCATTTCAGGTTATTTTTGCTTAATATAATTGTTATTTTCAGCTATTCATTTTTAATTCTTCTTTTTTGGTTGTTTCAGGGATTTCAAATCATTTTATATATTAGACAATAGAAGTCCGAACTAATCAAATTAATCATGAAACATTGTCAATCACCTTCAAACAAATGAATTTAGTCAATTACACTGACAATTAAAAACATTTATCTTTCCTAAGATTCTGAGAATATTAAAAATTTCATGTTGAACCGAAAATTTACTGATGATAAATTTTAACATCGAAATAAATTTACTTGTGTGATTATAAAAATGTATTGGTAATTTAAGAAAATAATATGAAGTCATTTATGCACTTCCATGATATTGCTATCCAATCAAAGGGTTTAATGAACATAATACTAAATGTAAAATAACGTTGGTCTAAATCCAATAATGGGGATCACCTAAGATAGCGCACTATTTTTTAAGCACTAAATAACATTTATGTCACTCTAAATCCAATATGATGGTCCGCTCAATACAGCTACTTTAATTTTATCAATATACCTAGTCTATTATCATTTTCACTAAGACAGGTTTACATAACTTTTGTAAAACTCAAGTGTAGTAATAAAGTTTTGATATTAGGTTTTCATTAAGTATAAGCCAGTTCCAGTATTGACACTCAAGTAATTTTACTTCATAAGTTTGAATTGTTTTTTTGTGCTGAACCGTCTCAGCTTTGTTTATATATATTCAATTAAAAACTATTATTACCACTTATTATTTTCAACATTTCGTTCATTTTCATATCAATCTTTTGTAGGTCTTGGTCTGCGAAAATTTCAATACCAGAACTGAGAAGATCTAATTTACTCAGCATCATTCAGTTGTTGGAAGAAGAGGAAGATATTAATCAAATCACCCAGTATTTTAGTTATGAACACTTTTATGTAATTTATTGCAAGTTTTGGGAGCTGGATAGGGACCACGATCTCTTTATTGATAAGCAAGATCTGACTAGGCATAATGACCATGGTAATTTTCAGCACTTATTTACATGTATAACTACTGTCATGTTGAGAAAAATAATAATGTTCTATATATTTTATCTGAAAATTGAAAAGCTCTATAGCCAAGCAGAACCTTCGAAAATAAAAAAATATTTCCAGTTTTCATATACCCGAGTAAATTATTATAAAAATTTTGGTGAAAAATATATTTTACTGAATAATGTTAAATTCATTTTTTCCATTGATAAATTTAAGCATGTTGATAGGTAAAATTGGAGTCAATTTCACCAAACCACGTCTCTCAAGGCACGTTGTGCTAACCAAGTCAGCATTATCACTAAAAATTAGTTTCAATCTTCTCCTGCTGATGCTTGGTTAGCGAAACGTCCGTCGACAGCTATTGCTTTTTCAGTTCAGATGTGGAAAAGTGTGTTCATTAAAAAGTTTAGCAATATAATTAAGCATTACCACAGGAAAATCAATGGACATACATTTAACACCTTTTATTGATTAACTTGCTTGACAATGATTTTAAAGGTTGAAAGGTGAAAAAAACAGGAATGGAGTCGTTTTTCGTGTAAATAAATTATTTGTAAATTGCAAAGCGCTTTAGCTTTTACGCCATCATCAGTGCGATACCTGCAAGTAAGTAATAGTCGTGAAATTTGTTTGAAGTTCAACTTTGAATTTTTTTTGAATTACTTACTTGTCAAGTATATTCAAGAAGATCCTGTAGAATCAAAGTCTTGTATATACTTGAGTAAATAATTCAAAAAAGAATTTAAGGTTCAACTTTAAACAAATTTCACGACAATTAGTTACTTGTAGGTATCGCACTGATGATGGCGTAAAAGCCGAAAGCCCGTTGCAATTTGCAAATAAATTATTTACACGAAATACGACTCCATTCCTGATTTATCAGTCACGTGTATGCAGCTTTGACAAATCTCACCAAATTAAAAAACCAACTAAAAATTTGGTACTATACCTATTGCTGCAGCTTTTATTCAGATAATCATTTGGCTCACAGAGTAACAAGCCTTGTCAATTCCTTTGTCAGATCCTGACACTGTTTTTCTTATAAATACTTGAATTTTAAATAAGTAACCATTTTAAGGTTTTTGTGACAAATTTGGTTTTCATTGCAACCATTTAATTTGACTGCATATGAAATCCTCTTAAGACTTCAGAAATAAATGAGCTAGTTTTGGTAAGATTTAAAGATCAAATTTTTTCAGCACTCTCGACACGTATAATCGACCGAATTTTTTCTGGTTGTGTCACCAGGGGTCACAAGAAACAACGAGAAGATAAAATGTCGTACACTGATTTTGTGTGGTTTCTTCTCAGCGAAGAGGATAAACTACACCCAACAGCCATTGAATATTGATTCCGTTGTATGGATCTAGATGGCGATGGTTACTTGTCTATGTACGAGTTGGAGTACTTTTATGAAGAACAGATGCATAGGATGGAGTCAATTGGGATCGAAACATAGCCCTTTCAGGTAGAAAAGGTGTCATTCATTCTAAGAGGTGTTGGGAATTTTTAATGAATCACTATGTTCTCCTCCTGTGTAGAAATTGAATACCATGAAGTATCGCCGGTACTTCGAACATTCTTTAAGGTAGCGGTCTAATCCGTTAGAAGAAGCATTTTTGGCTTGATGAATCACTTATTCGGCTATTATCATCGACTGCTATCAATCGATTTGTGTGAAACGTAAAAATTATATTGTTCAGCCGCACATCAAATACAACTATTTCAACATTTGAGTCGCAATTTCTGAAAGAGAAGATAAGAAAATGAATGAATAAATGACTCCAAAACAACTTTATTCAAAATTATTTCGCTTCTTGGTCCACACCCAATGATATTACGAGGGTGGTCTGAAAAGTTTCCTACCTTAAAAAGATACAAGACATTTTTATGTTTTTTTTTTAATTTTTCAACATAGTCTTCTTTTTAACTCTTCACACTTCTCCCAGCGATGCTCTCATCTCTGCAACCCATCCAAATAGTACTCGGCGTTTTTCTCTGCGAAATAATTGTTCACGAAAGTGATTTCCTTTTCATTTGACGAGAATATGTGTCCTCCAAGCGCAATTTTTAGACGAGGGAACAAAAAAAGTCGCTTGGGGCTGCTCTGGTGGGTGAGGCAGATGGTAAATCAGTTCAAATCGTATTTCGTGAATTTTTGCCATGGCAACCGCTGAGGTGTGAGACGGTGCGTTGTCTTGGTGCCTTCAGCTTGTCAAGTAATGATGCGTAGTATGCTCCTGTAATGGTTTTTCCTTTTTGAAGATAATCAGTTGAAATAATTTCATGACTATTCCAAAAAACAGTCGCCCTCACTTTCCCAGATGAAAAAACTGTTTTTGCTTTTTTGAAGCCTATTCCCCATTTGCAGTCCACTGTTTGGACTGTATTTTTGTTTCGGGCGTATAATGGTTTATCCAAGTTTCATGTACAGTAATTAATCAGCGTCAAAACTCGGATTTATTGCGCCTGAACTGCGCCAATAGAGCATTGGAAATGTTCATTCGAACACTTTTTTAGTCTAACGTGAGCAAACGCAGCACCCAACGCGCGGACAGTGTGTCTGCCGTGTGTCTGTTGTCCCTTCAACTAAATACTTATTTGTTGGAGAATGTCTTGGTCCTATTGATGGGTCCGTTGGTCCTTTTGATGGGTCATTCATAAAAAACAATTTTTTTTCAATCCCCTTCAACCGAATACTTATTTGTTGTAGAATTCATTGTTTTACAAAATTTTTTTTTCCAATTTAATCGACTATCTATAATCAACAGTTTGAACTGTTTTTATAAAAAAAAATGATCTGTGCACCTTCCATTCCTTCGTATTAATCACTCAAATCTCATTTCAATAGACATTTCAAATTTGTGATGTCCTAACCGTTCTGCTTTCAAGTTTTGTTCCAAAAACTTGACCTGAACAGAACAACTTGATCTGTTTTTTCATTACAAAGTTAGAACTAGAAATATAAAATTTTTAGGATTGTCTCTGTCAAATGTTGGATATGGTGAAGCCAAAGAGCCCAGGAAAACTATCTCTCAGTGACCTAAAACGGTGTAAAATGACTCCCATTTTCTTTGATACTTTCTTCAATCTAGAGAAATACTTGGATCATGAACAGAGGGATCCATTTGCCTCACAACGAGATCACGACATTGATGGGCAAGAGGTAAAGAATATCTTTGAATGTTTTTAAGGGGAAATCAAATCTTTTTTTATTGACTCAGATGTCAGACTGGGATAGATATGCAGCAGAAGAGTATGAACTTTTGGTAGCAGAAGAGGGAGGAAATGACCAACAAGATAGTCTGTGAGTTTTTTCAGTTGTTCTCATTTATATTTGTACGTTAACCTGGTTGAAGAATTACATTTTTACTTCTAGAAATATTTAACTTTCTCCAGAATTTTGTATACTCTTCTCATTACATTTGTTCAATCAGATTAGCTTTCACAAATTGATATGGAAGAGGTATACAAAACATTAATGATTTTGCTTGTGTTTAGGGAATACGATTGTGGCTTTGCTAGGGTAAGGAAGGCATGGAATTATATGATTTTTTTCTTTGAATAACAGATGTAGTTGTTTCTCAGTTGACTAAACTTAATGTCCTACCAATGAATACATTCTAATGAGTTACTAATTTTCTAACATATGAAATAACTCTTTGACGAAATTTGCATTTGAAATATTTGATAATTTTCATCAGCAAATAAAAGCAACTAGTTTCATCAATCACAAATTTACTGAAAATGGCAAACCTGTGAAAGATAGGATCCAGCAAAGTATATATTGTACAGCTAGGCATCACCTAACAAAAAACTGCATACATAAAAGAATATTTTAGCATATATATCACAAATTTATTGAATTCAACTGAATTTCAAGAATACCTCAGAACAGTGTTGGGGACAAAATACACATTTTTTGATAAGAAAACAACCAGAATATTGCAGGCGAATGCCGCATATCACGTGAGTTTTTAAAAATTATTTTCAAACGAGTTGAAGAGTGGACCAGCTTGGACACTTTTGAAGAGAAACTCCTGTTTTCAAACAAGATAGATGAAAACTGATGGATGTGTCTGTGTTTGGCAAACTTAATGGTGAAAACCGCATTTCGATATCTATCATCGTTTATGAGTTACAGCATGTTTTTTGAAAATGTACATTCGACGAGTGAAATATCGAGTAGTGCGTCTTTTTATAGTTTATCGATAGGCTATCGATCAATTTTCGTTTGGAAATACAGATTTTTAGCTGATAAAATTTATCTCGAATGACTATACAAATTCAGTATTCAAAAGTTTGAAATGATTTCCTTCAGATCGTTTACAGTCTTATTTGAAGCGTACTATTATTTTATTATTTATGGTATTTCGCTAATCAAAATTTTGGACACTTTAACCGCTTCGAATAAACGCATTTTTTATTGCTACATTAAAGCGACCGTATACGGTCGTCCGATTGTTAACCCTTATATTAGGAATACGTTGGTAGCAAGCACTTTGGAAAACTGATTATTCATCGGACGTCTGTTTGACTGTGAAACGGCGTTTTTGTATAATTCAGTCCGCCGTGCGTCGTCTAGTGCATGTGAGCGCTGTAACTGCAGTGTATATTTTGTGTATACTTCATAGATTATTCGACGGCCTTGGGTATTCTTTATTCACAAACTACTTACTATCGGGCCACCAGAAATGCGACAACAACGCACACTGTGACTGAGACCTTATTTTGGAGTAAATCGTAATATTCTGAATTATTCTAAATATTATTTTAGTAACATTACTGATGCAACATTTGTGTCAACTACATAGAATGTTTCTAAATTCAAACCAAGTATTTTAAGGGCGTATGCCTGGGCTCGAGATAAGACTTTTTTCTCTTGAACATGTGTCCGCAACCGCTTCATTTCTGAGATACAGGGTGTTGAAATTTAACAAAAATGATGATAGTCGTCATTGTGTGTTTTTTTTTCAAATAAACATATTTATGATTGCCCTCTATGTATTCATGAAAATGGTCCTCTGACTTATTTCGTATGGCGAAGTTTTCAATTTGAGTAAAATGTATTTCATCGAGAATAATCAAAAATCTCATAGGTAGAAGCAAATAAAGACCTTTTATTTTTTAAATTGAAAACCGTCCGTCGGACAAAAAAGTCAATTGACCATGTTTATGGGAAGAGAGATGATAATTATAAAAATTTTACTTATTTGATAAAAAACATTAGCGTATCATTAATTTGATCATGTTCACAGGGACGTCATTGATGAAAATTAAGAAAACCATCACAGAAAAATGTATTTTATGTGTACTTTGCATGTACCAAAATTGAAAAAAAATCCGATGCGGTTTTAGAGATATTGAGAAAGAACTGACATTTTTGTTGAATTTCAACATCCTGACACATGTTTATGGAATATTTGTATTGAATTTAGAAACAACCTGTATTATTTTGTTCCAATCATTCAAAAAAACTATCAAGTATATGATGCATTCTCGTACACAACAGAGAAACACAAGGTTTTATTTATCACACACAAGACAAGGGACTACTACATTATCGGTTCCATAATAGCTCATATCCAATACTTCAAAGGAAAATCTATAGTAATATTCAGTTTTTCTCTGAATTTTTCAGCTGGTGAAAACCGATTTAAGTTTATGAATCGATAAGGATTTCGTGAAATTTCTTCTTTCTTTACTCTTCAAACATGTAGGTTTTTCATCACCATCCAAAGAATGATTCCAAACAATGTGACAGACACTCTCAGCTGTCCCTTTCTTTGTGGTAGTGGCAGAGAAAGGTCCCAGAATGAATTGAACTGATCAGTGACCACAATATGACCATTTCAGTTTCTAGGTTTTGATAGCGAGTTTTAAGAAAGTTTTTTTGTTGGACATATCTTGACTAATATCAGAGAGATTTGCCATTAAGATTGAGGAGACATTGTTTGAAAGTTTTGAATATCAAATTAAAATTTACAATACAGAATTTACAATAAAAATGTAAAACTAAAAATAGATGATTCCATTGATGGAATCATCTATTCCAGTAATGGATTTTGCTACCGATTAGGAAAGAAAGAAAGTAATAAACCTAGGACAATAATTGTGAGATTTTCTACGAACTACTTCAAAAATCTCGTGTATAATAATAAGAGACTCCTGAAAGCCAGCAAAGTGGTGATTAGAGAGTATCTTACTAATGAGCAAATGGAAATTGTTGGGGAAGCTTCTGAACAGGTGGGATCGGCTGGAAAAGCATGGATAATAAATGGAAAAATTTTTGCTAAGCTAGATAATCAGCAGAATGTGTTGAAAATTGGCAAGATGGAAGATATCACCAAAATATCTGTTGAATGTAACAATTAGTTAGTGAGTACATAATTTAATATATTCATTCAAATGTTCATTGTGAGTAAGTGTATATGATACATGTGTATATATTTTCCATTAAATATTATGTATCCTTAGATTCAAAGGATTAATGTGCAGCATTGTGAGTAGTTGGGTTCTCCCTTTGATTAAGTCTCAGCCTTATTTGGAACTTAAAAAAAAAGAAAACTGTTATCTGTTTCTTCTTTAGTTTTTTTAATTTCTTTGAAATTGAATGCGAATAAATTGCTTCCAAAATGTACTTTCTGAATATAGGTTTTTGTAACGCAAGATCACCGTTGCCGTCTTTACAATATGTCAAACAAATAGTCTTGGACAATTCTTTAGACATATTAATGATTTGTGAAACATGGTTGAAATATTCCACCAATAATAATCATTTGAACATTGATGGCTTCAATTTACATAGGTGGATAGGGATTGCAAGGGAAGGGGTTTATGTTTATATGTTAGTAACAAACTACGTTTTGAATTAATTGACAGTGGGCATTACTTATGGGAACAGTGTTGGATAAGAACTACTGTTGAAAAAAAGGCTATTGCTATTGGTGTAATTTATAAACCTCATGTGCAGAATACAAATGCATTTTTGGATGAATTTAAGGAAAGTTTGGCTGCAATAGGACCAACGGTAGACGAAATTATATGCATAGGGGATTTTAATTTAAATGTATTGGATAGAATAGTTGTGTTAAGTTTTACTCAATAATGTATACACTGAATCTTTGTTAGTTGATGGATGTTCCTACTAGGGTTACAGTCGGCAAGTCTTTTGGACTTTATAGTCCAAGAGGGAAGTGATCACGATATAATATATTGTAAGTTGAGAGTATGTGAAAAGCAATAGGACCCCAAAATCTGTACATACAGGCGCTTCAAAGCCTCTAACCAAGATCTTTTTCATGTAGATATGTCCAATACTTGATTTTTTAAATATATGACCAAGAAAGTATTGAAGAGAAAGTTGCATATTTGGTAAATTGTTTGAATAACTTACTTGATAAACATATGCATTGGCATATGTTATTGACTACTTCCAAAGTAACGAAACCGAAAGCTTCATGACTGACGGATGTGATGAAGCTAATGATTGCTGGAAGGGAAAAAGCTCAGCCAAATTTAAGAGAACAAAATTACAAAGGCACTTGGATTTCTATGGGCAAATGCATAATTTAATCAATCAGGCTATTAAAAGAGAAAAAAACGCTTATTTCGCCCATGAATTTGATAACATTCACCAAAGAACATGTGGAAAAGTCTCAAGTCTAATAAATTCATACCTGAAAAGAAACATAATATACCGGAAATTTTGAAAAACTCTCAGGAATTAAATAGGTTTTTTGTAGAATTTTGTAGAAAAATTCATAAATAAACTCTTACAACATGCCTATTCTGCACTGAAAATAATTTATGGTAACCGACATATTCTGACTATTTATGTGAAAAAGTCCTTATGTGAATCTTTCTTTCAGTTTTCAATTATGCGGAAGTTCTTTATGGCCCATGTTTAACCAATCAATATAAAAATAACATTCAAAAGTTCAAAACTCGTGCCATAGGTTGATTTATGGTATGGGTCGGCGACACAGGATCTCATATAAGCTTCAAGAAATTGGATGGCTGAACATGGAGAAAAGAAGGTTACCTCACGGTGCGTGTTTTTTCCATAATATAAATGTAACAAAAGAACCTTCATATCTTCATAGGAAAATTACATATCGTACGGACATCCATAACCTGAATATTCGATATAAAAATATGAATGCCATGCCAAAATTCAAAACAGAAGTGTTCAGGCGGTCTTTCAGGTACTAAATTTGTCGAAAGTATAATTCTGTTTCCAACCCCCTCAAAAAATTGAATTTCACAAAGTTCAAAACTAAATATAGAGACTATTTAGACTGAAATTAAATTAAATTATTGATATCTTGTGAGGAATAGGTGAAGTAAACTCTTTATGTGTATGTGGTATCCAGTATGTCACGTAGACACACACTCCAAACTCAAAAGTCCACGGCCTCCCTGTTGTCGTGGGAAGTACAACCGTGGAACGGACGATTTGGAATGCAACCTCCTATAGAACTGCATCATTTTTCGGGTATTTACGTCGAGTTGATACACCTCCTCCCGAGTCCACTTCACTACTCCAAATGAGTAGAGTTAGATTGAAACGGCAAGCATATTTGTTGCAACAACTTTGTTCTTCCCTGACAGTTCAGATGACCAGATCTGTCGAAGTTTGTGATGATACTTGCCGAGGAGAGAGTTCTTGTGAGTGGCGTTGTTCCACCCGAGGTAAGTATACGTCTCTCCGGCATCCAAATGGTGTAGGATGCTTCCATCTACGAGTTGCACATCCTCTCTGTAGTCCCGCCATCGTCCTCTTTCGAGACAGACCATTGCACATTTGTATAAGCCTAATTTCATACCGATAGCATGCGTGTACACTTCCACCATCCTCAAAAACTGATGGAGATCCTTCTCTCCAGAGGCATAAGATCATCCATATAAAACAAATGGGTGACCTTGTGCCTCCGGGGTGCCACAGTTATACCCTCGAGTATTTCTGAGTGTAACGGATAATGGCAATAGTGAGATGCAGAAGAGAAGAGGACTGAGAGAATCACCCTGAAATACACCCCTGCTGAAGTGACCCACCCTGTTTGGACTCTTGCTTGACCAGTTGTTATGGTGAAGCGAGTTCGCCAAAGTGGTATCAGTTGTTCAATGCATCTCACTATTTTGTCGGGTACCGCAATGCATCTGAGCAAATACAAGCTAAACTCATGTGATATTGTATTAAACGCCTTACGGTAATTGATCCAGGCCATAGAGAGGTTACGCTTATATTGTATCGAGTCCTGTGTTACACATCTATCGATGAGCGGGTTCTCTTTACATCCAGCGACTCCTCTCTTCGACCCTCTCTGCTCATATATTCGTTCGAACGCTCGGTCAACTGCGGTGAGTATTCGTGTGTATGAGATGTTTGTAAACAACTTATAACACGAATTCAAGCATTTTGTTTTACCGAAGAATGCGCTGGTCAGGCCCTATTCCTCGAAGCCCCGATACATTCGGTAGGGCGCGCCAGCATCATCAACCAACGGCCACTTCCCACACCGTGGAGTAAGTGATCATTGGGTCCGAGAATCATTTGCCCTGAGCAAGCGCAGTGAGCCAAGAATGACAGCCTTCTACATCTGTCCGGCTAAGATTTCTGCTTCAGTGCGACAGGCCGGTATGATTTTAAAATTCGAGAGTAGAGAGGGCATCATTCTACCAAGGACTCCAATAAAATCAGAACCATCATACTGACAGAGTGGTCTCGATAGAGTCTGCGGTGTTTCGTTTCTTCGTCTCTTTTCGGACGATATTAGTCTCACCAGGGGCTGAAAACTCCACGACAAATATAGTTTTGCTCGACCTGACGAAAACAAAAGTCAACCAAGGTCTCCAATATTATTGAAGAAGACCCCATGCATTGGCTTATTCTTGTGGATAACCGTGGAACGAACGATTTGGGATGCAAACTCCTATAGAGATGCATAATTTTTCGGGTCTTTACGTCGAGTTGATACAGCTCCTCCCGAGCCCACTTCACTACTCCAAACAAGTAGAGTAAGCATTAATTTTATTATTATTATTATTATTATTCAAAACCTGAAAAAACTTAATCAAAATGTCTTTATAATTGTAATAAAAATTCCACTGATATTTTATTTTTAAGTTAAAACGCTTAAGTAAGTGTATCACACAATGAAAGTGTTTAATAAGAAAAGTATTCTGGATCGAGTCATTCTTAGAGTCATTAAAGTTCGTCCGACATTTAGATTAAATTGGCAACGTTGCGGACGTTCGAGTGTTGCTTTTTGTATGAAATATATACATATTGGTCGTTTCAATGACAGAATGATAAAAACTGAATATACTTGACAGTCGTCAGGTGACCGGAACTGTGCGGTCAGTGTGCATTTTCATCTATATGATCCTTGTGAGTATGTGTGGGTGATATGGTAAAGACGCCAGCGTGGGGTTACAGAAAAGAACATGGAGTTAGCCTCAACTTCGTTAATATTAATCTTCAAACGGGATAATATTGAATGAGTAATGGGTGCTGGGGGTCAAAAACCATTTACGCAAAACGTTGATTTGTGGAAACGCCGACCCTTCGAAGGTTCTTTACGAATGATTTTTGACCTTCAGCACTCATTATTCATTCAATATTATTTCGTTTGAAGATTATTATTAACGAAGTTGCGGCTAAGTGCTTCATGTTTTTTTTCTGTAACCCCACGCTGGCGTCATTATTATCTCGCCCACACATACTCACAAGGATCATATGTATGAATATAAACAATGACTTGGGAATTCAGTATTGTTTCAAAATATTGAAGTGGGTACTCATATTGTTTCATACCTCACTACTTGTGAAAATGTGAGCAAAGAATGAATAATGCAGTATGTATATCGATATGGATATATCGATACCAATAATTCTCTCATATATTTTGAATCGACTATGTGTAGTTTTCAAGAGGAATATAATCTTCCCGTGGATGGTACACTGAATTCAGATACTCTTTTGATTCAAAGACCAAGATGTGTAATCGCTGAAAATGCTTTCACGATCAGGGTAAATGGAAAAAAATATATATCAAATGGATTTTTCCGCAAGCATCTGCCAAAATGTTGTTTAATGCTGATGAAGCCTTCAGCATATATGGAGCATATTTCCAATTTCAAATTCGAGTATGTTCGTTTCACATTTATCGAGAAACCTGATATAAGTATATCGATGGTATAAAGACTAAATCCATTACGCTGAGACTACATAGCTAATGGAGTATTTCAATTTGAATTTGATGTTCCCGGGACAATATTAGTTCATGCTTACCCACCTGGGAATGATGAATGCAGAGAAATTAATTTAGACACAGAAGAATCGTGAGATCTTGGTGGAAACGTGGGTACGAATTTTCTCATGACCATATCTTACGAAATTGGGTATGTAGGAATTTGGATTGGGGCATAGCAGCCAAGAAACTTCCATTATGTGTCCTTGGTACCAACAAAAAAAACAATTAGGAAAAGATGACGAAATTGCCATATGGTCAACGTATCACCACCACCACAGTAAAAACAACTCAGTGTCTACTTCAACAAGAAAAATTTCAGCGACAAATACTCCCCAAATAACAAAGAAAACATCAACGAAAAATACTCTCCAAGTAATGAAGAAAACATCCAACACCCCTCAGACTGAAATAAAAAATCTTTGCAATGTGAAAATCCCCGATTTTGTGTTTTTGGTAAAATCTCCAGAACTTCCAAATCATAGATTATGAGTAGATTACAACAAATATTTATGGAAGCTGGATTTGATTGAGATGTTGATAACTGCGAAACGTGAGAAAATTGCTAACTATTTGAGAGAAAACATTTCAGTTAACCAAAATTCAGCAGGGGAAATAATTGCATTCGATGAAAATAAACGTGAATATTATATGGCAGGATTTCTTAGTCTAGAAATCATCCAATTCGAATTACATCTGATATAAATGTGATATTCCAAACTTATAGTGGAAGAGGTTACATACTGTGTGACAATAAATCATACGTGGAATTTTTCGAAACAATTTGTGTGATAACCAGAGGACGGATTTCCGATATATTTCCGGGAATTCCAGGAGATATCACAGGTGTTTTTCGATATATTGATGGACACATATATTTTTTTAGAAAATTCTCCTACTATAAATAAAATGAATTCACAATAGTTGAAGCTGGGCAATTCAATTGGAATCTATTAGGTGTTCCATTGCCCTGCAGAAGGACTTTTGCATTAGCTAAAAGAACTCCTGAAGAAAATTACATCTGTTTATCAATAAATGACTATTTTGCAATAATATTGTACATAATGTAATCAATAAATGCTTATGTAACATAACAAAAAATTATATTTCACTAGTTCGGACTTCCATTGTCTACTATATAAAATGATTTGAAATCCCTGAAACAAGTGAAAAAGGAATAATTAAAAAAGAATAGCTGAAGATAATAATTATATTAAGCAAACAATAAACCTGAAATGAAATGATAGTGAAATAACCTACAAGTAA
>WOGO01004130.1:0-13562 GCA_015342085.1 Leptinotarsa defecta | reverse complement strand
CATACATCCTCTTTATGAAAAGGAGGAAACGAAATCGCACCTTTGAGCGTTTTGAAAAGTTATTTTTGAACTGTTGATTTTAATGTTATAATGAAATAACCCCAAAGTACTGTTCTTCATATAGTATATCCAGTCACGTAGGGTCGCACAACTGCTCAAAAGATTTTAACAGGTATTGATACCGTCTACACGGAATAATTAAATAAGTTGACTAATCCCATATTATTGAGAGTATAAAAAATTGCAATGAAAGGCGAAACCCAACGTGCACTCATTCGAACCGTTGCGTTGCCAGGATATAAACATGCAAATGTAAACCGACATTATAATACTTTTGCATTTTTGTTCACGCTTCGTTTATCATTGATACGATTGTCAATATATATATATACATAGTATGAATTGAATTGACTTCACTGGCAATTGGTCCGCTCCACTGATTATTAACAATAGTCAGTTGGCATTTTTTTGAACATAAGTGATATATAATACTAGAAGTGTTGCTAGTTTTGCTTTTCCTCGGATCCGATATTACTTGGTAGGAAATTCTTGAACGGCTCAAAATAGAATACAGTGATGGCGACGGCAAATGAAGTGGAAGAAGGCTAAGAGAGACATTTTCAGAGAATATGTATTTACTATTAAAAGTATATCGAGGTTTTTATTCCGTCAGAAATATATTATTCAGTTATGCCCAACGAAACTAACGACAAAATGATCGGTATTGGTTCAACTCCTATCCTGCAGGTTATAATTTCTTTCAACCAATACTTACGAAAGTAGCCTACTTGTTGGCCAGACTTGTTTCCGCTCTACTTTATGATATACTTAATAGACTTTAGATTAAATTCACCATACACTCTCCATCACTGTTTATCGTTGTAATGGATTCACTGATCGTCAATCAACTTTTTGTAGCATTTATTTTTATAATTTTATTTTAAGAAAACTAATTTTTAATTTTAATATAATGATATAGCACGTTATTATAAAAAGAGTATTCAGTTAAAAGAGTTTGAATTCTTCCTTGAAAATTCTACTTCACGGTCTTGGATACCCATGCAGGTAACAATACAAAATGGTGACACACGGAATTTGTTTCGGTAAGAGAAAATTCATTTTCTCAGGGTTATTTATTGATAGAAGAATTTTCAACAAATTTTGAGACTCGCACAAAAAGAAATAGTCATATGTTAGTTTTGTGTTAGATTGTTATGAGCCTTCATTGCGCTCATCGTTGTGCCTTTGAATTAATCAAAATGAAGGAATTTATCGTGTTTCGTTAACGAATGACTTGCTTGGGCCGACGATTAGTAAATCTGGCGGGTAGAGAACGTTCCGAAAAATTTTCGTGAGATGTCTTTCACTGCATAAATATCGACCGATAACGAAATAAAATAATTTCGTTAACTTATAGTCACACCATTATGTGTATTCATTGATGCTTCAGTTGGAGGAATACATTGCGTTTCCTCAATTTTTTTGTAAAGTTCCAGAAATTCTGTTTTTAATTCAAGATCAGTTTTTTCAAAATGAAACACTTTAAGCGAGTCAAACCCCTAGAACATGTTACAGGCACATAAATGAATGTAATTGTGAAGTGGTAACGATTATTTTCAATTTGGATGAATTTTTATGTTAGGAACACACCGTACACTGAGAAAAACCGCCAGAAAAACTGACACTTCCACTCGCGAATTAGTCGAAAAACTTTGTATCTCGGAAGAAACTTCATAGTTTTTTCTGAAGTTTCTTAGAATTAGTCAGTTTATCCATTCTAGGAATTATTTTCAATGAAATATTTTTTACTTCAGAGAAGGGGTGACATCCACTCCCAGGGTAAAAGCAACCCCCGGTACAGGGTTAGGTTCGAATTAGAGTTAGGTAAAACCCAAATCCAAAATGTTATGAACTTCAATGCTTTTTGGCAAAATGATATGAGAAAAAGGTCATTGACTGGGCCAGAAGTCTACGTAAAACACTGTTTTCTCATGAGCTTACTCGTTTTTTTCTCCCATCTTTTCAAACCAATAATCTTGTTACATGTATTAATTTTTAGAATCCTCTTGTAAACCAGTTTCATATAATAAAAAATACCGAATCGTTTTAGTCCCTTAGTTTTATTTCCTGCAGCTGAGGTTTAGGTTTTATCGGAATCGACAGTGAGTAAGTAGCCCTGTAATTATTCGGAGAGGGATCCCTGCTAGGTTGAAGCAGTTTTTCATTTTTTTCTAGGACGATTTCCGGTTCATTCACTGTTTTATGTCATTCGGTAGACAATATTATTTATAAGAATGTAGTTATTTCATTTTGTAATAGAAATGTTGTAAGGGCTGAACATTAACTTTTCATTTTTTGTTTTATATATTTTCAATCAAATGTTTTTCAACATAAACATGGTTATTAATTTTTAAACGATTATTGGATTCAATATTGAATGGTAATAAATCTGTTTGCACAGTTACGAGTACTCATATTTCAAATAAAACTCGGCAACGTTTGTGTCTCGAAACCAATTATAATTCACATCTAACTTCAACGAACTGCGACAGATTTTGTAGCCCAAGCACACTTTGACATGATACTTATATGAGAAAGTGCCCGTGAAGTGAAAGTGGTCTCGTGTGTAGCAACTCACGAAAAAAACAAACGGTACTAAGTTCAAAAGGGCATAACTTCCTACGTGATTACAGTCCCGGTGACGCGGTTGTTCCGTAGTTACTAAATAACTGAAAGCCGGCAGAATGTTTTTAAAATGTAAAACATGCATGGTGTGTTTGGTCGTTGGTTGTTTTCACTTTTTTCTGAATTAGAATTTTAACTTCCTTTTCGTGCGATCAAATTCATTGGGTTGAAATTTTTTGTTTATACTACTAGTCCATTGAGCTGTTACATTTTTAGGCCTTAGCATACGTTTTTGAGGTGAGGTCGCAACTCTAGTCTCCCAGCCGCCAACTTGGAAAAAGTGGTGAAAAGGATTGTCGCGCTGTATCTCCTAAATTAGCAACCCTACCGAAAATTTTATCGGGCTTCATTTGTAGCAAATTGAATGATCTACAACGACATTAATGGAAAATAAAAAAATAAATGAAAATTTTTGAACAATTTTTGTAATCATTTAACAATGAAATTACATCATGGCAATCTTATAGAAGGTTTTCAACGAATAATTTCCACTACAAATTTGTTTAATTTCATTAATTTATTTAGGTTTTACAGTGCTCCGGGTTCTTGAAAAATACGATAAAAACGAACCATTACCTACGCTTAGTTTTCTCTTCATATAATTTATCATTTTCTCAACACTCATATGTTATTATTAATTTAGGAGATACAGAGCGAAAACACTTTGCACCCCTTTTTCCAAGATGGCAGCCGGGGACAAAGGTTGCGACCCCACAAATTTGAACTTGAGCTCATTCTAACCCCCTATACACAAAAAAATAAAATTACGTCCTCTGAAAACCGCAATCCAAAATGTAACTTAATGGGTTAGGTTAGGTTCGTTTTTAATACCATGACTGATAGTTTAATGAAATAATCTCATAATAAAAATCTCACTTTCCTGAAACTGCTTTAGGTCGCTTTACTTCAGATAACCTACTTTAGGGTAACAAGTATTAGGCTAATACTTGTATATTTGATTATCCACATAATGAATTCGATTTTTTAAGTAGCGATTCACATTGGATTTGAATCGCTGGAGATTAAATCCATTTGTAAAAACGTTCTAAGGAAGTATCTATAGAAAAGAGACAAATCTCCAACCTTTCTTCGATGTTCCAAGCTATCAAGGTTGCACGTGATGTTCGCGTCTCCAATCAGGCGGATGGCTCTTTCCTGGATGGAATCCAGCAACTTCATGGTATGTTTGGACGCAGAGCTCCATACATGAGAACAATACTCTAAGGAAGGTCTGATCTGAGCTTTACATATCATCAAAAGTTGCTTAGGTGTATACAGTTTTCTGGTTAAGAGCAGTGCCCCAAGCTTTTGAGAAGCAGCCTTTGCAATTCCAGCGACAACAAACTTATCGAAGCAGAAAACGGAATTGTCTGACCTGACATTATTCGGTTCGGAGACATTTATCTTCTTGTCGTCAGCAAAGCAATATATTGAATTCTTGGTATTTTCCAATAAGTCGTTGATATACAATAAAAAGAGGGTTGGAGACAATATGGATCCCTGGGAAAGACCAGCGTTGTTGGTGAAAGTATTCGAGAGATATCCATCGACAGCCACTTGCAGGGAACGTTCTTTCAGGAAGCTGAAGAGCAATACAAAAAAATCATCCGACATGCCATAGCATCGAAGTTTGGCGAGCAAACCCTCATGCCACACACACGCAAATATCTTAGAAATATCAATCGCAAAAGCTCTTCATTCTCCATGTTTCTCAATTGCGTTATTCCAAATATGGGTAACATACGATAGGAGGTCGCCTGTTGATCTATATTTTCGAAAGCCATATTGATGATCGCTCGAGATGTTGAAGCCTTCCAGTTATTTGAGGATATGGTGGTTTACGACTTCCTTCATGATTTTCGATATCACTGGAAGCAAAGCGACTGGTCTATATTTATTTGGAAGATTTTTCTTGACCTTTTTGGAAATAGGCTGACGAGAGCAATCTTCCAACAAGAAGAAAAAACCCCTTTCGTAAAAGACAAGTTGGAACGTCTGCAAAATACTGGTGCGAGTACATTCGCGCATTTTTTTAACTGTTTCAAACTTCGCCCGACTAGATGCTGCTGAAAAGTAATTTCCGGCATTGTGGATTTTACTATGGGAATAGTGGCTGGTGCCTTTTCCAGAAAATCGACTGTAGAGGAAGGAAACTAAAAAAAAATAAAAACAACGGAATATTTTTTCTGCTGTCGTGAGAGCACATTGTATCCAAAAATCATTTCATGATTTTTGTTGTCAAGAGAATGAAGAAAGTTTGCAAAATTATTTGAACAATTTATCAGTGGAAGGCTATTCTCAGGTATTATAAATTTAGTATCAAAAGTATTCTAAAAGTATGTTTTCTGCTGAACCGTTTGCCAGTGAGTAAATATGTAATTTCTATATGTCTGAAATCGATCGTTATTTTATTGGCAGTGTCTTCAAATAAGGATATCTTCCCCAAACTTCTCCAGTAGGTGGGATTCAACTAGTCTCGAATCAATCTGATATTCACATTTTATGTGACTCTTCCATTCATCGAGTGAAAATAGACATGCTTAAGTATTTTCAACTAATGAGTAAATATCTTTCATTGCTATCGAATTCGATCTGTCTGAAGTCTGAGGGTCTGTGAAATAACTTCCTTTGACATAAATTGTGTATCGGCAGCTGTTAGGTATGAATTCTACACCCTTCCTCTTGAATTTGCTGATTTGTTATATTTTTAATTTAGTGGCGAGAGCGGAGAGGGAAGAATTAATAAAGACAAAACTTCGAAGTCGGATAGATCAGGAGTATATAAGCTGACATGTGGCTTTTGTCCAAAACTGTATATCGACCTAACAGGGAGAAAATTTTCCCAAAGAATTAAAGATAATAGAAGTAGTTTTGTAAATAGAAATACCAATTTCACATTTGCAAACCACCTTTTTGCAGAAGGACTCAATCTTCTAGAATATTTAGAAACCAATAGATTCAAGAATTCGAGTAATTTACTGAATGATCAATTACTAAATATTTTTTCAAATGTGGAAACTGGTACATAAGCTCAAGTAATATAATTCATTACAAACACAGGTATTTTATACCTACACATGAAATATTTAGTCATCAGATAAAACTCACATGAAACTACACATGAAATATTTAGTCATCAGATAAAACTCAGCTACTTGAAATGTCGGTATTTCAAATCATAAAAATAGGTATAGTTCAAGTAAAAGATATAGTGCCCCCTACCTTCCAGCAGTTCCCCTTTGATAACACACACAACGGCGATACTCATCGCTACATTCTGTTGGTCACCGTAACATAACTTCAAAGTTAATTTTATGACTCTTCAGCCAATCATAAAACTCGGTTAGTAAAAATTATCCAATACAAACCGCCAATTCTTCAGTCCACGTGGACTAATTTTTGGCCTTTGACTTCGCCGACACCTTTAAGATTACTATATCGGTTACTTCGACTATACATAATACATCAAATAAGTAGAATATAGTTAGTTAAGACACGCCCGCAGAAGTCATTGTATGGAGAAACACGTGTTGCGTTTTTGTAAAACTGTTTAGTGAAAATCCCACAATAAAGTGTGTTTTGAATACGAGGGGACAATTGTGCATTTTACAGTCTGGATATTCAGTAATCGTTTTAGGCAACATATCAAAATTGTAAATCTACTGCACTTTTTGTAAGCAAATCCAACACTTTTGATATTTATTTATTGGTCTATTTTGTTGATGATGAGAAGGAAAAAAATAAAGTATATTCACAAAACTGTTGATGATGTTTTATTTGTATTGGTATACAAGAACGATGAAGAAGTTAACAAATATATTTCATCCATATATGTTTGATCATTATATTGTCACCAACTGCATTTGTTGATAGCATTAGCGAACATCCTCAATGTGGGTTATACGAGTATTATTTAGTTGATTAAAGTAGGTGAAAATTGATAAAGATTACAACAGTGTTGACTGCAATTATCAAACCTGGCCATGTTGCTGGCCTATAGGCTTATATCTACCAACCCATCATTCAGATTTTTTTTGAAATATTTCCTAATTGAACGGAGACAATAAAATACCTAAATTTGGTCAGTGTATTCTTATTATTCTACTGTTATTTTCTATAAAATAAATAGAAGATATTTTGGAATTGAAAAATTAGTTCTAGGAAAAACTGATGCTTTTTGTAAGAAAATCAGACAAAACACATTTTCTTGATCATACTAGCTTACTAAACTAATGAAAGCAAGAATTGGCAAGGTAGTTTAGGTTGAATACTATACATAGGCACAAGAGGATTATAAAAAATGGTTAAGTAACAATAACTAAAGTTTCTCAAGTAAAATAACTGAAAAATATGAAATAAAATGATATGATAATAGTCCAAAAAAGAGAACAATGAAAAAATTATATTTTTTCGATAAGTCACCGATTGTATTAGGATTAATGAACGTATTGGCTATTATTATCTCTACCTATTAATGCTCGTGTCTAAAGAAGGAGCTATATTTATTACTGAAGAAACATACACAATCATGTCGCTGGAATTGCAAAGTCTGCTTCTCGAAAATTTGGAACAGTGTTCCGAACCAGAAAACTGAATGCACCTAAGCAACTTTTGATGCTTTATAAAGCTCAGATCAGACCTTCTTTGGGGTATTGTGTACATGTATGGAGCTCTGTCCCCAAACACACCCTGCAGCTGCTGGACATCACGTGCAACCTTGATACCCTGGAACATCGAAGAAAGGTTGGAGATTTGTCTCTCTTTCATGGATACTTTCACGAAAAGTACATATCAGAAATACGCGAAGGACTGTGGCTACTCATCTTTTTCGAGGTCAACTCAATACACCTCAAACTTCATTGTTTAAGAACTCTTTCATTTGGAGAACTGTTTTCATGTGAAATAAATTTCCTGAGAATTTAATCTCCAGCGATTCAAGTCCAATGTGAATCGTTACTTTCGCACAGGTAACGCTCTTAGAGCGAAATCCTTAAGGATTTTCCTGTAGTGATTGTGTTAAGTCTTCAAAAAAATCATCTTACTTAATCTTATTCACCACTACTGTAGGTCATAGACCGTAGACCATAGACCATGAAAGTGAAAATATCATCGTTAAGACTGAATAATTTGTAAATGTAAAATAATCCACTTGCTTGGGTGAGTATCGAGGTGACAAAATATGGAATGAAATTGACAAACATAAGTGTGACGAATTTAAATATTTTATGCGCCATTAAAGAGATATGTCGTTCGTCTGCTAGGAAATACACTTCTTTAGTTATTGTTGAATAATAATATATTTAATCGCAACCTAGATTTTCATTCATATATTTGATATTCTTGAAATTCATAAATGCTCTTAGAGCGAAATCCTTAAGGATTTTCCTGTACTTAGTGATTGTGTTTAGTCTTCAAAAAAATCATCTTACTGAATCTTATTCACCACTACTGTAGGTCATAGACTATATACCATGAAAGTGAAAATGTCATCGTTAAGACTGAATAATTTGTAAATGTAAAATAACTACTTGCTTGGGTGAGTATCGAGGTGACAAAATATGGAATGAAATCGACAAACATAAGTGTGACGAATTTAAATATTTTTTGCGCCATTAAAGAGATACCTTGTGTTTGTCTGCTAGATAATGAAAGAGAATGTTCTACACTTCTTTAGTCGTTGTTGAATAATAATATATTTAATCGCAACCTAGATTTGTATTCATATATTTGATATTTTTGAAATTCATGTAAATATATGTATCATTTGAAAATAGTTGTTACTTCTCATTTGAAAACTATATTTTGTTATACTTTCGTGATGGAATTTGCCGATACTTCATGAAATTCCATGATAACCTATGTATGTATTAAAATTCCATGATAACCTATGTATGTACTACTTTGTTGTATGATTCTCACTACATACAATGCCTAACGTCTTCAGGTGTAAATTGAGAGGGGTATATTTTTTTCAGATGTGTTCAAATGCTACATATATATCTTAATGGATTATAAGTTATAAATTATTTGACTACAGTGAGTAACTCTTGATGACCATCTTTGACTGGTCATCGATCAATGTAGCCACACATTTTTTAGGTGTCACCGAAAGAAAAAGTTCATTCGAAAAAAACTACTTCCAAACATATGGAACATCGAAGTACATGAAAATACATTTTTCCTAATTAGTTTTTACTTCAAATAACATTCGTTAAGAAATTGAAACAGATATTATTCACAGGATCGCTGTACATATAATAATGAGATAAAATTTCGGTTATATAGAAATATATTATTTGAAGGTGTACTTTTAGAATTTTCTCGCCGTAACACTCGACTTCAACTCTCTATCGGTACCGTTTTGGACAACTTTAAAGGCGAAACATTCATATCTTGCATAATATTACGACTTTATGTCACCGGAAAAGACAATTCTGCACTTTTCATGATGACAGTTCATAAGGAAACATTAAATAATCTTTGAAGTTACTAAAAAAGGTTCTGATCAGATATTGAAGGCAAGTTATTTCGGCCAGAATTTTCTACTACACCTAGGGATTATATTTTTCCATGTAAGAGAAATTTTATATCAATACTCTTTCATAGGGAAAAGTGATTTTCGTTTCATTCAATTTTCATATGTTTGAAAACAGTTGTTCCGAAAGAGTTTGTATATGAAAGAAACTGCTGTGTTTGACCTTCACATCTTTGCGAAAAGTTGATTGAGATTCTACTCTCTTCTTTTTCTTGGAATTTTACACATTTTTTTTATAAAGATGAAGAAGTAGAAAGCCAAAAATCCTTCTTCAAAATCAAATTTTTCCTAAAAATATTTCCTTTTCAATTTATACTAGGAACATTTCATCATATAATAATTTGGCATCCAAAAACAATGTACAAGAAGAGTATAGGGATCCTTGACCACCATTCAGATGGTCATCCAGAATCACTTGTTGTTCCATAAAATATCGATGCTGTTCTCGAACTCGAACTCCTAGAATGTATTTTTTCATTTAGTTGAAGATGAGTGTTTTTGGTCCGAAGAACACCTAGAAATGATATTTTTTCACGTAAGTGAAATTTTACTTTTTCAAATACTACGTTATATAGCGTTGCTGTGGATGAATATGGTTCATGGTTTGGAATATAATTCGAATGCATATGTTCGAAAGTAGTTGTTTTTAATAGGTTCTTTCTGATAGTTTCTGAAATACATTTCTATATTCATGATCTACACATTCTTTGTGACGACTTTATTGAAGTCAATTACTCTCTTTTTTCCTTTGGAGAAGAAGAAACCCTAGTAAGTTTTTACCCATCAGTAGTAGGTATCCACACCGTTCAACCTGTAAGTCACATTTTACTTTGTTAGTCAAACACCAACCTTCGTTAAGTGTGAAACCGAATTGACAATTTAAACTACAATGATAAAACCAACAAGTTAAAAGTTTTTTTTGCTTCTTGGCAGCCATCCTCTCCCGAATCTCCAGAAAACACAGCATCCTCACCGACTTATTGCGTTTTCCTCCATTTTTTTCATGACACATATTCCAACAGTATTGTTACCTGTATAAGTTTGTACAAGATCCTTGTTGGATGTATGTCATATTATTCTACAAATAGTTTGGGTTGTCCATAAATTGTTTACTTCCTGTGATATAGAGTCTTACATTCGTATAAAATATGACGAGCTGTCTTTGTCCCTTACTACAAATCCATAGTACGGCCTTATTTTGTTCAAGTGTCTTCTCAATGAACCAATGTCTAATGGGTAGCCCTGTAACTGTTCTGAGCCGATCACTGCTTTTTTGAAACAGTTTTCCAGTTCTCTTCTATGACGGTCCTTTCAAAAAGTTTTCCCAGTTGGTACTCCCTCAGCTGGTTCAGGGCCTATATATGGAGTTGATGATCTAGTCCAGCAAACTCATCAGTTTTTTCGTTACTTGTGGTACCTGAGAGCCCTGGCATCTGGTATATAGTCAATATATTCCTGTTCGCCAGTTTCCTCAGCTCTTCACAATAATTCCAGAATAATATCGATGCCACTTGCGGGTGCAGCCTGACTGTCTGTGAAAATATAGATCCGCTCATTTAGTTAATGACTCAAATCAATGTTGCTTGCGCATAAACTCCAATTAGGAAGACTGATGTGTTGGACCGAGTGGGTAACTGGCTTTGTCCCCGCACAGTGAATTCTAGCTCCGTCCCATGTTCTGTTTTCGATCCGTCTACATACCAGGTATTTCTACCATTCACCATTCTCCGCGGTTTAAAACTTTAATCGTAGAGTTTGCCCGATCCCCGTGATTCATCCTGATAAAATTGGCTCACCTTTGCTTTTTCTTTCGGAATGGCTTTCATTGCTCCCGTTATTCCCAAATAACGTGCGAGTCTTTGCACCCTGATTAGTTTGTTGATAGCACTCATTTGTTTCATCTTGGCTACCAGACAAGGATGCATGTGTTATCATGGTTTGATCATCATAGTATAGAACCATTACATAATGTCTGGTTTCAGCCTGCATGTCTATCCATAGGTGCGTCTGGCCAGCATAAGTACCATCTTCGCCTTTTTTTTTCACCCTTCCGATAAACTTGGGATCTAGTTTCACTTCTAGATATTCAGCCTTCTCCGACAGATGTATCTCTTCACTTCGAAGAGGTACTAGGCCCTCTGTTTTGGCCTCTACCATGGTTGATTTAATCGGGTTTAGGTTCAGCCCTTTTTCATCGGTCCATCTAGGGCCCGATGTTTTGCATAGACCAATACTGTTTTTTTTTCAGGACAAAACACAAGCACTACAGGAATATCCTTAAGGCACTCTAAGATCGGTGCCTGTGCGAAAGTAACGATTCACATTGGATTTGAATCGCTGGAGAATAACATTCTCAAGAAGCTTATTATATATAAACGCAGTTCTCCAAACGAAAGAGTCCTTTAACAGTGGAGTTCGAGGTGTACTGAGTTGAACCTCAAAATGATGAGCAGCCACAGTCCGCCGCGTATTTCTGATATGTACTTGATGGAATCAAATGTGCTTAGTCACTCAATGTCATTATGGTTCAGAGGACGTAATGACTTATCCATTACAAGGTTCCACAACAATGCAAACAACCATCCACCCCCTAGAGGACAACCAATTGGTACCCGTCCCAATTCTCTCCCGTGATGCAGTCCACCCTTCTCTTGCTTGTGTCGTCGATCCCTCTTCTAGACGCCTATATGATTCATTCTAGGGACGTATTATTAAATGCGCCCTCTGTATTCAATGAAGAAGCTGAAATCACTTTCTTGTTCTTGTAAACGAACTATGCCTTTTCAGTTGACCGGCATTTCCGATGACATACCCGATTTGTAGGCATGTTGGTCTCAATGCTATGGTTTGGTAGCGAGTAATATGTCCCTAATATGCCTGTCAAGAAGTCTTCAATGCAAGATTGATTGATTGATTGATATCAAGGTCTCCGCGGGTCCTTTTCGATTTTCCTCAGGTCTTCCCTCACCAACTAATTTTAATTTGACTGCTGTCAACTCCCCGGTACAAAAGTTACTCAACTGCAGTATATTTGTGATCCCTTTTGGGATCGACATTTTTGATTGTGCCAGTTGAATATTCACGGAAAAGAACCATCCTAAAATGTCCAAATGTCATAGGGATATGGGTTCAATTTAAATTATAGTCTTCAAACCAGTTAGTTTGAACATTTCATCAACTTAAAACTCAGTGTTTGAAGTAGAAGTAAACACGTAATTTTCAAATAACATTTTACTTTACCAAAATACGAAAAAGTGTGTTACCCTTCTATAAAAAATTAATAGGTCCTTGCGTTTTTTTATAATGTTAACACAGTTCCTGATAACGGCAGTGTTTCGATTTCACCATATACATATAATTTTTTTTTACTGAATATTGAAAGTTAAGACGACTATTATCTATATCAGATAAATATTTGCTATCCCGATTTTCATCAAATAATTTAGCTAAATACTCGTATATTGATAAACATTGTTCTCAGTCACAGAAATATCACATTTCAAATATTGCAAATAACATTTTCAACTAGAGAACGTCACTGTTTCGTTAATACCTTAATCCTTGGTCCTTAATATTCATACCTATCATAAACAAATAAAAGGACCCCTAAAATGCACTATTTGTTGGACACTCTCAGTTTGTTGTTTGCACGGGTTTTTACCTGAGGTCAAGTTATAATCTTCAGCTGTTGAAAACTTTTTTGAATTCAGACATGTACATCCGACAGTTCGACAAGTTCTTGAATATTTTCCTCAATGCATAAAAACAATGAAAAAAAAGCTTTCACAGCGATTAAATGCACTAGACAGTATTTCAACAAATTAAATAAAATTATCACATATTATATTACATAAACCCTAAAATTTAGATTTTGAAAACACGTTTTTTGAGTGTATATTATCGTTTCTTTTTTCTGAAAATAATCTCGACATATATATCTCGTACATCAAGCTCTTGTAATCGATTAAAATGCGTGCAGTCCCATAATTTTCAAAATTTTTCTAGTTAATGGCTTTTATAGATGATAGTTGACTAGTTAAAATCATAGTAATTCGTGAATCTAAGTAGATTCAGTTCGCGGGATTACCTTTTTTAGTAGGTGCTAGGAATCATACGTTAAAAGGTAAGACCTCGTAAGTCTTTAGTTCGCACAAGTTTCGATTTTTGAGATTTGTCGTTCGTAGGGGTGCGACAGCTCGTTAACTGAATCTTCCACCACTAAGAAGTTTTTGTTGAACAATGGTTCAAAAAAATCAGCGTGCAATCTCGTCCATGGTTCTCGCGGCCAATTCCAAACTGTTAGGGAAGCCTTTGGAGGATTACTTGAGAAGCGTTGACATGA
>WOGO01004129.1:0-13565 GCA_015342085.1 Leptinotarsa defecta | reverse complement strand
TCACCCTTCGAAGCTTGATTTCAAACAGTTGTTGGACTACAGTAGGGATGAACTACGATGTCTAACAGGCCTTCTTACAGGTCACAGTCATTTGATTCATCATATGCAGATACTCGAACTGTCGGAAGACAGTATGTGTTGCCTCTGTTTGGTAAATGATGAAACAGCAAAGCATATACTCTGTGCCTTCCCCGCAGGGGACCACATCAGGTTTTTGGAGTTCGGCAGAGCCGTGCTCTTACCACCTGACCCGAAAGACCACTCACCATATAAACTAATCAGCTTCGTTAGGAAGCTGGGTTTATTTGGTCGAGTGTGAATAGGTGCAAGCCACAATAAACCCTTGCGGGTTGCGGTGGATGGTCGAATTGACCAACTCACTTTAGACCTAACCTAACCATACCTAACCTACCGAATGTATAATTGATATAGTAAGTTTATGTTGAAGTGTTCGAAAAAATGTCATTATTTTGAGTTAATTCATAAAAATCGTTAATCAGTTTACATTTTGGTTACGTTAATATTCAAAACTAGAATCGACAAACATTTTTGAGCGGTGGTCAATAACAATCATTGCACTCAGTTATCTCGTTGTGAATCAATCGAGTTAAGTTAAACTGTTTCTTTCAACCCTAACTTCAAAATCTTGTTTTATTTACAATTCTTAACTAATACAGCCTGAATATTTGAAGAAAAAAGAGCAAACGCGAAATGCATATTCGGAATATTGGCTAAATAGTCTACAAGATTGATCAATAATTTCACAAACTACACCTGAAGATTTGATTTTCAAAAACGTTATTTTCCATAGTGAATAACATACATACATGAGTATGTATACCTAAAATGTCGCCGATCTTCTTTCACAAGTGGTAAAATGAAAAAAAGGATATAAGAACGGGAGTTTTGTCGAGAAAGAGCATGTTTTCGAAAAAAAATTTCATCATTAACATCTTGAACATCACATATAAAATGCTTCTCATTTTTCCTCCCAGATTTCAACTGAATTCCTATCCAATCCTTCGTTGAAGATATTTAAAATTAATTTACGTTGTGCAACTTTAAGATCAAACCATAGTGACAACCCTTCCAATAATAATAAACAGTAAATATAGTTCGTACTCACCTCTAACCTCTCTGTTGCCTTTCTCAACCTCTCGTAATCTACCTTTCCTTGAACGGTCAGTAATTCAACCATGAAATCCGCTTCTTGGACGCTCTGCTGCACCATCTCCAACTGGCGTTCGAATCTCTGCCACAAAGCCAAGCGGCTCCTGAGCAACGCCAGAATCTGTCCGCATTTCTTCTCCAGAGCAGTGTGATCGTCTTGCAGTTTGGAGATATCCTTTTCGATAGTCACAGGAGAAACGGTGACCTTCAACCTCATGGGAAGCGTGTGAAGCAGCTGGCGGATGCTCATCAGGTCTTGCCAAAGGGTTACCAGTTCTTCTCCCACCTCGCAGCACTCATGCACAGCTCGTTCAACGGAGTCGCTTCCTAGTTTCTCAGCGCTTTCGCATTGATCGAGATCTTTATTCAGATCCGAGTGCTTCCTGCGTACTCGATCGAGGCCTTTTTGGATGGCCTGCAGACGTTCTTTTACCAGGATTCCGCCTTCTAGTTCTTCTACGATGATGATTTCCAGTTGCTTTGACAGTGCCAAGAGAGAACCGACCTTGTCGGATTCATTCGCGGACAGCAAACCTAGTCTGCTCAGCTCGTTCTGAATCGTCTCGAGTCTAGTGGACATTATCTGTAATCGTTCTACGTACAAGTTCAGTTCCTCCTCGGTCTTTATGATTCCCTTCAAGTCGCGCACGTCTGTGTTGAGGTCCTGAAGTTCCTGTTCCAAGAAGGCGAGTTTATCGTTGACAGGGACATCAGTGGCAGATATTGTGTCTAAGATAGAACCTTCGATGTCGCTGATTCTCTTTGACACCTCTTGCCACTGTGTGTTCAGTTCAGAGTTGCTCCTGCGCTGGAACATTTCGTCGCTTACAGGTACGATTTGTAGGGATTTCTCAAGAGCGTTCGATGCATTCATTCTGACGATATTATGGACCTCATGTTGTGCTTTGAGTTCCCAGAATTGCCTGAGATGTCCTCTGGGACCAGACGGTACTTCTATTTTCGTCAACTGCGTTTCTGCGCCCTTGAGCCAACATTCCACTCTATCGCTCAGCATATTGTAAGCCATCCAAGTATCTCTGAATGCTAATAAACGTTCAAGGTTGTGCTGAACGTCGTCCTCAAGCTTTTGGATAATTTCTAAGGATTCTGCATAGGCTTGCTCTAGCCCGGAACAGTACACGAGCTCTTGCAATTTCTCAGCCACGCAGTTGAGATGACTCAGTTTGGCGTGGTGATAATCTATGTCGGCTGCAAGGGAGTTGAAAAGATCTATGAATCTATCATAGTCTGAAGAAGTGACATTGTTAAGGTCAGGCACTCTCTGTTGGGCTACTTGTAACCAGCGCATTTCTTCCCTAGTGCTTTGTTCTAGGACCGTCCATCTAGAGGCTGCTAAAGACATTAGCTGGAATCGACCGGTTGATTTATCCAAAATAACTTTAGCTCTTTCATATAGGTTTTGATGTAGCTGGGTGTGGATAGCTCTCGTTTCAGAATCTAGATTTTCTTCTAGGGATTCTAAAATTGCTCGACAATGACTGAGATTCACGAAAAATTTCCGGTGGTTCTGCATTTCATCTTCTAGATGCTCTAGGTTGCGAACAGTAATAGGGCTTTCAACAAGAGCTTCCGCAATTAGTATTATCTGACTAAATTCTTTCAGAGTTTGTTCGTAGTCATCGGCGAGAGACAGGAATTGATAAGCCTTCTCCCTTTCTATAGCGATCTGCTGCTCAATCTGTTTGGTCAACTCATTGCTGACGTAAACGTCTCTAGGTATTTCTTTCGTCGGGAAATCTCGCATCAAGCTCTTAGCGGATGCTACTAGATTTGCTACCTTCATCATGTGTCCTCTGTTACAGATTTCTAGTTGATCCAGTTCACTCAATTTTGTTTGAGGCGATGCATCTGAGTCTTTTAATTCGCTGAGTTGCCTCTTCAGTTCCCTCACCAATCCACTGACATTAGTCACTCCGTTAATGAATTCGTTCCATCTTCTCAGATCTCCTGCTGCTAGTTGTTCATTTTCTTGAGTAACTTCTTCGATTACTCTGACTTGTTGTTGCAAAGAGTCGATGTAGCTCTTCATGCGTTGCCTGTCGTCTTCGTTGTAGATGTTATCAGTTTGACTCATCACGGTCTGCAGCTGTTCCACTTTAGTTTCGATATTAGCAATTTCTTGTCGGAGATCGTTGAACTCTTGTACCCTTTCTCTGGAAGGACCTTCGGACGTTTGTTGTCTGTTGACGTATATCCTGTATTCAATGGTTTCTAACCAGGTGGTGATAGTTTCGACTGTGGTGATGATGGTCTGTTGGATAACAACCACGTCCCTCTTTTCGACTGCATTCTGCAAAACGACAAGATTTTCTTGGATATTGTAGTTACGCTGTTCGACTGTTTCGTCAGTAATGATTTCGTTCAACGTTGCTAAGTATAGTACGTCACTCAGATGCGTTGTCTTTTTAGCGTTTTGTAGGTTCTTGAACCTTTCCAGTGCAAGCGTCTGATTCCATTTTATATTCACTTCTTTGAGAGCTACTGGGTTTTGTGATTCGGCATGGATAAACGTTTGCGTTACTTCTTTGTGCGAGGGTTCTTTCCAAACGGTAGTAGAGTAATCAGGTGGCGAAAGAGGTCCAGCATCTGATGCAGGTGTCAGAGGGGTATCGGGAATAATAGTTGGAGACTCTACTTCTTCAATAGTGACAGAAGAAACGTGTCTACCCTTGGTTTTTGGTTTTGTCGCACCTTGTTTCGGTTTTCGTTCTTCCGGCTGACTTTGAGTGTGAATCTTTGGAGTTTGTTCTGAAGCTTGTAAAGGTGTTTCCATAGGTTTGTCAGTGATGACTGCAGTTTTGCGATCATCCATCTCCGATTGGATTTTTTCTGATTCCAAAAACTCCACTGTTGACACGATTCTGTTCGGTTCACGTGTTACTCCAGATTTTACCAATAAGGCTTCCTCGACGTGGGATTTCGGAACTAATTCCGGGTGTGTCAGTTGGGCCTCAGTCAAAATGGAGTCAACAGTGAAAGTTGCAGGTTCAGTGGATTCTCCTCTGGTGGTTAGGATATCTTTGGACATTATCATCAATTCTGGACTGGTGGTTTCAGATTCCGGAGGAACTGTTATAGAAATATTTACAGTTGTTGTTTGTTCTTCCAGATCAAATTCTTTAGGTTTTTTGGTTTCAGTTATTTTTTTGATTTTATCTCTGTCCAAATCTGTTAGTACTTTCGATACAACCTCAGTTTGGTGATTTTCCGGTACTTTTGATATTGCATCTTCATCTACTTTATCTTCTGCTTTCTTTACGATACGTTGTTCTGTAATAACAGTTTTGACTTCTGTTATATTTTTGACTGGAACTCCAGCAGTAACTTTGATTGTATCTGTTAGTATTGATTTCTCTGGAAGCTTCTCTTCAACTGTTGTTTCATCTGTTTTTCTAGAAGAACCGATGGATGTACTTTGATCATCTAATTGTGTTCCATCTGCTACGTTAGGTACTTTTTTATGACTTTCATCGATAGTTTCACCTTGTCGAACAGGAGAAGATGACCTGGACCTCCTGGCAACATCAGAATACAAATCTTTCGGATCCAGAGTATCCTGTACGGTATTTTGCCTTTGGAATTCCGCCAACAGATTTTTCTCGATTCTTGGTTCAGAATCCTTGGTCACATTTTTGGATTTCTTATGACGTTTCCTTTTCGATTTGACAGGAATGTCATCGTTCCTTTCTGAATCGATGAAACTAGTAACGAAGGAATGTTTATCTACTGTAACTCCTCCAACAGACACTTGCACGTCGAATTCTACAGGAGACCCGTCAGATTCTGTGTCAGTTTTACACTCTGCTGTGACTACTGGAGTTTCTGATTCTGATCGTACAAAAATGTGTGACTCACGAACTTCTTTGGAAATTTCAAGAGGCTCCGAGTCAATCTTTTCACTTATGGACTCAGATCCATCAGGTGGAACCGTTACTAAAGCTTCAACGTGTATTTCATATTGTTCAGATACACTTGGAGATGGAGTGGGACTTGGTGTATATAAATCGCCAACGCCTGTGATGACAACAGGACTGGTTTGTGTTACTATTTCAGTAGTTTCTACCTTCTCCATCGGTTCAACTAATCTTGTGAATTCCTCAAATTCTTCTAACGGAGGAGCTGAAGGTTCAGGCGAAGTTTGCAGAGCGAACTCTGCCAAATCTGGTTGTATTTGTGAGGCTATTTCAGACGTAACGATCTTCTCAGGTGATTTTGTTTGAGCATACTCTTCGTGGCTCTCTACTTTCGTTTGCATGGCTGAGTCTATTTTTGACAACTCAACCACTTCTGGTGTGATAGTTTGTGCATATTCCTCCGTCACTTCAGTTCGGATTGGTGAAACCGTTTGGATAGAAGTTTCGATGGCATCTCTGAAGATTTTATCTTCAGGAGATTTGGCTACAGGTGTGGTCTGAGTAACTATTTCAGTTGTGGAAATCTCAATTTGGGTCGAGCTCTCTTGAATTTCTGGTTTAGTGGCTTCGACAGGTTTTGGTTCTTCAATCGTTTGCATAGATATTTCAGCAGTTTCCTTCGGTATCTCAGGAGAAGTCTGAACCGAAACTTGTTCTTTTGGAATTTCAGAAATAGGTTCTGGCGATTTTTTAATGCAACGTATTTCCTGTTCCAAAAATTGTGAACTGACTTCCTTCAAAGGAGAAGTTTGTGAAACTGTTTCTTGGGTAACAATTGCTTCCAGCACCGGGACAGTTGTGACAATTTCCGACGTTAAATTTCGAGGTGATTCACTGTAAGGTCTATTCAGAGAACTTTCTTCGATTATTTTAACAGTGCCAAGGTCCGAGGGAGTAGATATGGTATGATAGGACTCATTGGGGGAAACAATTTCTTCATCCCGCGCTTCGAATATTGTGTTTTCAGATTCTAATTCGCTCTCAGATTGCTTCCGTTTGCCTTTATTCTTTCGTTTTTTCGATTTTTTAGGCTCTTCCGGCTTATCTTCCATTCGTTTCGGCACTTCTTCGTCTGTTACGGAGACAGAATGTCCGACAGGTGATGATTCATACGCAGACTTAGGCACGTTGGATTCATCAGATTCTTTGACTTTAACTTTTTGCCTCTTTTTCTTTTTGCGACGCTTTTTCTTCTCAGCATCATCTTCATCGGCTAAGCTTTCATCAACTGTCGTTTTATCCGCCTCATAACCAGTATCTTTGCCTTGGGAAATATCCTCCTCAGACTCTGTAACAGATTCAAACACAACCACCGTAGGTTTTGGAGTTTCGGATCGCAAGGAATCTTCAGGAACCGATATGTCAGTTGACTCAGCCAGTGATGTTATCACGGATTCCGGTTTTCCATCTACCATCTTCTCTTTGTCCGACTCTTCCTCAACTATAGAATCTTCTTGTTTTTCTGGAGTCCCTTTTTCAATATCAACGTTTTCCTCTGGCATTTTATCTATTACCGGATCTTCAGGTTTGTCTGGTTTTTGTTCCACAACATCTACCTTTACTGCTAGTTTCTCTTCTACTGCCGAGGCCTCCAGATTTTCTTTGACTATTTCTTCTTGTGTTTCTTTCAATACTGGGGTTGGAGATTTCAGTTCTTTATGCTTTTTCTTTTTCTTACTTCCACGGCCTCCGTGATCGATATCACTTGGAATTTTTGTTTCTTCATGATCTACTGAGAGTTTGGGTTCAAGTGAAGAAACAGTGACTGTTGTGGTTTCAATTTTTTCAGACATTATTGTTGGTAGCTGGACATGGATATCTTTTCGCAGAATTTCAGCGGGAGCGACTTGATCTATATCTTCCTCGATTTTCATGGCTACAGATAATTTAGGAGTGGCGATTGTAGCATCATCATACTTTTCTTCCAGTGACAGAACTATGTTTACTTCTTGACCAGCTTCTCTGGGCTTGAGAATCTCTGTGGAAATGATTTCTTTTTTTGGAGAGGACTGAACTATTTTTTCATCATCAACTATAGATTCAGGGATTTGAATTAGAGATGGTTCTTCTGATTTCATACTTTCATCCGGAGATTGCTGTTCGATTTTCTCCTCAAAAGTTTCCTTCGCCTTTTCCACTGTTTCTATTTCAGTTCCAAAGTCCTCAATAGTTTTCGAAAATGGACTAGTAGCTTTTCTCTCACTTTCCAGAAAATCTGTCATATTGAATTGCGCCGTAACCTTTTCAGGTTCTGAATATACTTTCTTTGAAGATTGCGGTAAAATAGTGATATGAGGTCGTTGTTCTTCGATTGTCAAAAACATTTCCACGTTTCCAGAAGGAAGGGATGCCACTGAAGTTACTAGTTCTGTTTCTTGAATTGTCATTTCTTTGAATGACGGTGTTTTCGCAACTTCTGATTCAATAATTTTTGTGACTTTAGAAACAGGTGTTGAGACAGTAGTGTGTGTTGTGATTTCCTTTGATTCAAGATTTGGTTCATCTACTTTTTCTACAGTTTCACTACCCATCTGAATTGGTTCTAAGGTTAGTTTCGATTCAGATACTACTTGAGTCTGTGAAATACTATTGCTTGTATCTTCCGTAATCTGCATTGGAGCCACTTCTGGAGAGGAAACTTCTTTCTCAACCTCAATTTTCATTTCTTCATTTGGATCAGATATTTCTTCATGTTCAACTTCAGTAAGTGTTTGTGATTCGGGTGGTTTAGAGACCTCTGTAGTTTCCGAGTCGTCTTCCTTTTCTGTTATAGCAGAGTCGGTATCAATTTGTGTTTCTCGTATGAATCCTGGAGAGTGTCTTTTTTCTGACGAAATGAAGTCATGCGTTAGTGATAGCAAAGAGGGAATTTTTTTTTGCGTAACATTGGCATTAATAGCCTCGACACCAACTTTTTCAATATCCATCATTGTTTGTTTCACTTCAGGAAGAGAAATTTGTTTAACAATAGATGTCTCTGTCACAGTTTCCTCTTTCTTGATTTCGTCAGTTTCTGGAGTTTTTCTGATGATGGTCGGTGGGACATTGATTTCTTCTTTCCCAATATCTATTGACGATGGTTTTTCAGCGATTTCAGATTTTCCAGTTTCAGGTATTCTTGGTTTGGCACTTTTTTCAATATCTGGAGTTTTTGAGATAACGGTTTGTGGTACCACGATTATTTCTTCAGCATTATCTACTGGAGGTTTTTCATTCACAGCAGTTTCGGGAGTTTTTGATGCAGGCTTTTCGGTGATAGATGTTAGGACTACTGTAGTTCCTTCAATTTCACCTACTATGTATTCTTCATTTTCTGGAGTTTTTGGTGTAGGTTTTTCACTGACAGATGTAACTAGTAGAGTTTCTTCAACTTTCAGAGTTCCTGTTATGGGAGCCTGTACTATCACAGACTCAGTTGTTTCTTTCCCAACTTCTGGTGATGAAGGCTGTTCAGTTTTGAATGTTTCGGTCACCACGGTTTCTTCAAATTCTGGAGTTTTGCTGATTTCTCCAGCAGGAATATTATCAACGATTGTCTGTGTCACCTCAATAATTTCTTTTTTGATTTCAGGTAATGGCGTTGTCTCTGTTACTACAATTTGTTCTTCTTCAGTTACTGGTAGAGAAGGTTCTCTAGTGGCAGATGTTTGAACCATTACCATTTTCCCATCCACAATTTCTGCTTCCAAAAATTCTTCAATACTATTTGCGATTTCTTCAGTTTCTGGAGTTTTACGAACGGCCTGTGTAACTTCAGGTTTTTCATTCTCGATCCCCGTAATGGTTAACATTTCTTTTCCTGAAGTTTTTTCGACTTGTGGAGATAAAGTGTTTTCAATTGGTGATGTTTTTTCGTTGACAGCTACTACCGTTTCTCTTTCTTCGATGTTTGGAGATGAACTGCTGGTAACGAAAGACGTCTGGGTCACTACAGTCTTCAGTTCTTCATTTTCTTTAGTTGGACTCTCTGTAGTGAATGATGTTTGTGTTATAACAGATTTTCCAATTTCCGTTACTGGAGTTTTAGTAACGGTAGATGTCTGTGTTAGAACAGTTTTACTAACATTATGATCTTGAACGTGTTCAGTTGGTGTTTCTTGATGCTCGAGTTCCTTGGGTTTTTTCGGCGTTTCTTGCGAATCTCCGATAACAGGCTGAACAGAAGAAATTTTTGTTTCCGTTATCTTTTTAATTTCTGATCCTGAATCATCTTTGACAGTTTCAGCTTCATCTACTCTTGAAAATATTGTTTCTATAACAGCTTCGGTGGGTTGTATATCTATTTTTGTTTCAGGTAAGTGCGGTTCCGCTACTAATGAGTGCTTTTCAATTGTGAAAGTGGTGGAATCTACTGAGCGTTGTGGAGATTCAATGTCGATTTCCGAAACCGTAACAGCAGAATCAGAAGTGAATTCTATTACTGGACGCTCTGTAGATTCCGACGCAGGTACCTCTTTAGTGGATGGTGTTTCGGTATTTTTGACATCGACTTCAGTAGGATGGGGTGCACCTATTTCAACAGAAATCATTTGTTTTATCGATTCTTTCAAGCCGTTATCTTGGGCGATTTTACCTTCCATTACAACATCTGGGTGTGCAGCATCAACTCTAGGTGCTTCAGCAACTTCACTACTCTCAATAAGACTAATAGCAAGCTTCTCGTTGTTAATGAAATCGGCTATAATACTTCCGGAAGACTTTTTACTTCCTTCGCTAACTACCTCAACAGGTTCTGTGACTTGGGGTGCAATTTCAGGCTGGAGTGCTACAACATACCTCTCTTCTGGCTGGGTAACTATCTTGATAGTTTCCGGGATTTTCTCAACGGGTCTTCCGTCAGAATCTAGCACGACAGATGTTACTTTTTGAGTAACTGAAACGTCTGGATGTTCTGTTATCGGTTCCTCCCCGAACTGCTGTTCCGTTACTACTTTTCCGTTTTCAGTCCTGGTCACATTGATGCTCACCCTAGGTATTCCTTCCTCTGTTACTTCAACTTCTTCCGGTTCTTCAACGACTTCCTCTGTAACGTGTTCTTTGCCGTCAATTATAACCGTTCTGCGTATTATCCTTCGGGTCTTTCTTATGATCCTCCTCGTGACTTGTTGGACGACAGCGCGTACGCTGGAGCTAGAGGTATGTATAGCATTGCCCTCGATATGGGATTGGCCCGCAGGGATCAGCTGATTGTTTTCGTCGTTTATGAAAGTGATATCGCCTTCGTGTAGCTTGATGCCCTGCACCTCGACTTCTTCAGGCTTCAACGTGGGCCCAACGACCGAAAAGTGAGTTTCTGGTTCGGTTTGATATTCATGAACATCGATTTCTCCCCCTGGTGCTCCCGAAATAACTTTTCCTCCGTATTGGTGGCTTGTCAGAGTTGCTCGACTGCCGTCACCCTTAGCGACGGTAGTGGCGCTCTGCTGTCCTTGCAAGGTTATTTGGGAGAAAGATTGGCTGATAGGGACATCTCCCTCCGTTAGAGTGCTCAGGGTGGAGAATTGCTGCTGCTGGGAGGACTGTTGATGCCTCACCACAGTTCTATGCAGCTTCTTGACGATTATTCTCTTAGTGCCGTCGGCGTCGACTATAACTTCAGTAGTAGTTTCATCAGGTTCGACGAATACCGTCTCAAACGGCTGGTTACTGCCCACATTCGTTATGTTGAGCTCCGTTAGCCCGGTTTCTGATTCAGGCCGCTTTCTGTAGTTAGCCTCGACCAAAACGTCGTCTGGTTCTTCAACGACAGGTTGTGGGTCGGGCATCATTGGTTTGGTTGCGATATGGATGGTTTCTTGTCCTCCACTAGTGCGTTTGGATATGGTTATGGTTTCTTTATGCTGAGCTTGCTCAGCCTCACTCGAAGGCTGCGACATTTGTGTTTGAATTTGCGCGTCTACAGGTTCATTATAAGTAACTGTGAAGTCTTTAGTGACTGGTTCTTCCACGGGGGTGCTCAAACTCCTACCGGTTTGCGTTTCGATAGTGGCGCTCGCTTTAGCCACTGCTTCTTTCGCAAGGAACTCTTGAGTCACGTGCTTGACGTCGGCGTGGACAGGAATTTCTTCTATGGGCATAGAAGTTGAATCCAGGGTATTCTCCAGGGATAAATCTGGAGTAGGAGGCTTGGCGCGTATTT
Source organism: Leptinotarsa defecta (assembly GCA_015342085.1). Taxonomy (NCBI): domain Eukaryota; kingdom Metazoa; phylum Arthropoda; class Insecta; order Coleoptera; family Chrysomelidae; genus Leptinotarsa; species Leptinotarsa defecta. Next base: position 2,321 of record WOGO01004129.1, on the reverse strand, counting down.
CCTCCAACTGTTTATTACAGACAGATATCCTTGTAGTGATGATAGTTTTCTGTTCTTCAAAGATTTCCGTGAGTACCCTGAGTTGTTCAAGTAGGGCAATCACCAAACCATGCAAGTCTGGGTATTTTTCGAACTCCTGGCAGATTCTTGACAGATCCTTCAATTTTTTCTCTTTCTCCGATAATTCCTTGTTGAGTGTTTCGCAGTGTCGAATGTGGTTTTCTATCGATGTTTCGTCTGTCAACTTGTAAGTTGAGATGGTTGTTTTAACGGTTTCAAGCCACGCTTCTATTTCGATCAAAAGAATTTGGTATTCAGAGAGTTCTTGTTGTTTTCTTATTTGTATTTGTTGTGCGTCCTGAAATAGAAAATATTCATCATTATTCGAATTACGCAATTACTAATCTAAAATTAACTGAGGTTTGCAGTCAGGCGCCGCGTGGAAAAGTTCACAAGCGACAGCAAGAATAAATAGCTAGCAAAGTCAACAGAACCTGAACGGTACTGAAATAGTACCAATATGAAGAGTGTACTTTACTTGAAATGAGAGTGTTTTTATCAGAAACTTTAAGACACTGATAATTGTTGGAATGTGATATTTATTAGAGGAAACGTTTTTGGTAAATATTTGTTACTTGATCCTGTGAAGAGGACCTCATCCATAGATTCAATCTACAACGAAACATTCTGAGGAGGAGTTTGAAGTGGTGATAACCCGCCACCCAACAAACGCATTATACGATTATTTTTATTGAACTTTTTACACAGACTTGCAAAATTGTATAAAATAAAATGTGTTCGTTTTAAATTTTGCAAAATAGCAAAATTGTATAAAATGAAATGTGTTCGTTTTAAATTTTTCAGTCATATAAAATTACTCAAATCGTCTAGAGAGGATATCCAGACTTTCCATTTGTCTATAGAGTTTTTTGATCAATCATAATTCATTCCGAAAGAAACACTACATCGAGACCATTTTATATACGAGTCACATGGAAATTTAAGAATCAATATGAAAATGGCGACAAAATTTCATACACATCAATAGCTATGAGGATTAACAATGTACATATCCCTAATTCTCTGAATTGACACCTGCGGGAGTTTTACTTATTTTGAATGTGCGATCGGATTATTTCATTACACAGACAAGCAGCAGTAAAACATCTGGAAAAGATCTGGAACTGCAAAACCTTCCCATAGAACTGACAGAGAAATCAATGTCGATTCTGCAAATCAATAATCTCAGTGCCGAAACTTCCATATTCGGCGACTTCAATTTCTACAATATCTAATGGCTCAAATTTTCAAATATCAACGACGAACAAGGTCGCGAAGCTGAAGCGGTTGCAATTAGCAGCGGACTTACTCAGATTATGAATGAGTCAATCAGGATTCGTGACTGTGATTGAGAATATGCTAGTCTTCTGGATCTATACCTAACAACCAATCCAGAAATTGACACAGTCACCGTAAGGTCTCCATTGGGATCTTCTGACCACAAACTCATTTCGGTGTTGAGTGAATTACCGATAATTGTTGAAGGATTAACGAGGTCTTACCTTTTAACGTGTGATTCCTAACAATGAAACGACCTTCTAATGGCAAATCTTGGTTCAACAAAAATTGCGAGCAAGCTGTCGCCTCCAAAAACTTTGCCTACCGGCAGTGGCGCCAGTGGCGAAAACCGAACTAGGTTTGTTAATGCTCGCAACAGCTGCAAACTTAGGATAAATGAAAGCAAAGAACTTCACAATCAGAGAATTAGGGATTAACTGCTTGCCAATCCCAACGGCTCTAGATCCTTCTGGTCGGTAGCTAAAGCTGTTAATCAGAACAGAATATACAATTCCACCACTAACACAAGCGGATGGTTCAATTGCAACAGCCATAGAAAAAGCAAATCTACTAGCTGAACAATTTGCGTCCCACTCCACAGTTGATTTTCTGGGAAAGGCACCACCCACTATTCCCACACTAGAATCCACAATGCCGAAAATTACTTTTCGACAGGCTAATTTTGAAACAGCTCAACATCAACAAGGCGTCTGGCCCTGATGAAGTGCCCGTTATCGTACTTAAAAAGTGCGTAAATGAACTCGCACCAGTATTTTGCAGACTTTTTAACCTGTCTTATAAGAAAGGGGGGTTTTTTTCTTGATGGAAGATTGCTCGTATTCAGCCTATCCCCAAAAAGAGCAAGAAAAATATTCTAAATAATTATAGACCAATCGCTTTGCTATCAGTGCCACCAAAAATCATGGAGAAAGTCGTAAACCACCATATCCTAAAATATTTGGAGGGCTTCAACATCTTGAGCG